>CAUYQG010193992.1:0-18859 GCA_963574415.1 Tarsius wallacei
TCTTGAACCTGTGGGCTCAGGCAATCCTCTCACTTTGGCCTCCCAAAATGCTGGAATTATAGGCATTAGTCATCGCGCCGTCCCGTGTTTAAGTTTTATACTCTTTGGAAAATAAAAGCCTCCTCAACTTCCACTTAAAAATTCTATGATGTCACATTCCTTAAGTTCTCAGATTGCTACATAGATCTGAATTCTAATATTTTGTGAGTTATCTTAAGTGATACCACATTTGATTTCCTAAAGCATTCAATGCTGCTTGGATCAGTTAAAACTACCTACTCATTATGTACTGTGTGATATTGACTTATGAGG
This sequence comes from Tarsius wallacei, assembly GCA_963574415.1. Taxonomy (NCBI): domain Eukaryota; kingdom Metazoa; phylum Chordata; class Mammalia; order Primates; family Tarsiidae; genus Tarsius; species Tarsius wallacei. The sequence goes on from CAUYQG010193992.1 coordinate 313, forward strand.
GATAATCTGTAAATAACCGGAATTATCTTTTGAAGGGTTGACCCCTTGTAGTACACTTGGAATTTGTTCCTCCAGATCAAATGATCAACCAAAGTTTTTATCGGGAAGTTTTGAAAAGGTTGAGTCATGATTTGCAGAAGAAACATACCAAACTGTGGGAAACAGGTGACTGGTTCTTCCACCATGACAGTGTACTTGCACACATCGCACTGAATGTTGAGTGTTTTTGACCAAAAATGGCATGACCCCTTGCCCTACCCACCCTATTCACCAGTCTTACCTCGAGCAAATTATTATTATTTTTTTTGTTCCCCTGGAGAAAAAAGTCCATGTGGAGGAGGTGAAACAAAAAATGGCAGAAACACTAAAAGACATAAAAATTGACACGTTCAAAAACTGCTTTGAGCAATGGATAAAGCATCCTGATAAATGTAATGCATTGAATGGAGAGTGCTTTGACATTGAAGTTGAAACATGCAGGAATAAATACACATTTTTATAAATTTCCATTTTGGGGGGGTCCCCCCTCATACTTTAGGTTCCTTCAAAAGCAGACCCTAAGTTACTTATCTGAGTGTAAGAATTTATTGGGCATATGTTCTTCATGAGTGTAACGAGAGACTGGAAGAGTGGGAGCACTGGAGGTAGCAATGTCATTGAGCGGTGGGCTGATGCTCAGACTACAGCTGCTGTGAGCATGCAGTCTCAGTTCTGCTGACAGCCCTCTGAGGCAATATGAGAACATACCTCAGACATGCTCCTCTGAGAGACCAGAAAGCCCACGTACTTATCTTCCAACGCCCGTCTCTCGATGGTTGAGGATTGCTCTGGGGCAGAGTTTCCAGCATTGCTTGTTCTTGCAGCCCAAGAAAGGTCTCAGGCAGAGAAATGTGGGTTTCTGCGGTAGGCATCATGTCAAGAACTATGTACCACAGCTGCAGGGGTTCTTGAAATTTAGCTAAGACTGGGTGTGGTGGCTCAAGCCTGTAATCCCAGCACTTTGGGAAGCTGAGGTGAGAGGATTGCCTGAGCCCAGGGGTTTGAGACCAGCCTGGGCAACTTGGCAAGATCTCATCTCTACAATAAATCAGAAAAAAAAAAAAAAAATAGCTGAGCATGGTAACACGCGCCTACAATTCCAGCTACTTGGAAGGCTGAGGCAGAAGGATTGTGTGAGCCCAGCAGGTCGAGGCTGCGCGGACTGTGAGCATTGTGCCACTGCCCTCCAGCCTGGGCAAAAGGGTGAGACTCCCAACTCAAAAAAAAAAAATTGCTAAGGGGTGTGGCTAAGATAGTATATTTACTTTCTGACAGTATATTTACAACAGTATGTTTACTCTCTGCATCTGAACTTTTGAAGATGTTATGCTAGCTATCTGGAAGTTCTCAGTCCTTTCTGTACAGATGCAGTTTTCACTGCATTCATATTTATGAAATATTCCTTGGATACTCCAGTGAAAAATCTTTTCCTCCTTTTCTGAAGTTTATCTCAGACCTGATCACAATATATATGATAATTTTTAGTTGGTCCCTGAGCTTGGTTTGCACACAGATGCAGGGGCTTAAAATTTAATATCTTCATTTCAGCTACAGAACACAACATATTCATTCTATAGATTTCTTTCTACAAGCATGTTTTTGTTGTTTGTTTTTTTTTTTGAGCTGGAGTCTGTTGCCCAGGCTGGAGTGTGGTGGCATACTCACAGCTACCCCAGCAAGGACCTTCTGGGCTCCAGCGATCCTTCCGCCTCAGCCTTCCAAATAGCCAGAACTATTGGTGCGTGCTACCCCGTCCTGCTAATGTTTTTTTTCATTTATTGTAGAGAAGAGTTCTTGCCAGGTAGCCCAGGTTGGTCTCCAACCTATGGGCTCAGGCAATCCACTCGCCTTGGCCTCCCAAAGAGCTGAATTTACAGGCTGAGCCACCGAGCCTGGCTAAGCATTGTTTTAATACAGGTGTTTTTAGCTAGGGTGTGCATCATATTACTTTTTTGTTTGTTTTCCAATGACAGGCATCATGGATCCAGTACCAAAACTGATACCATAGAGTGGTGTATGTCTTGTTTTTAAATTTGGTGTGGTAAGACTGGTATTTGTAATTTGAGAAACCTTTTATAATTTTTATAGGTTCTCCCCCCTTTAATTGAGAATTACCACTTTAATGATTACTGAAAGGCATTAAAAAGTAAGAGATGACCGAGTTCGGTGGCTCAGCCTGTAATCCCAGCACTTTGGGAGGCTGAGACAAGTGGATTGCCTGAGCCCACGGGTTCGAGACCCACCAGGGCAACTTGGTGAGACCTCATCTCTACAATAAATAAAAAATTAGCTGGGCATAGTAGCGCGTACCTGTAGTTTTGGCTACTTGGAAGGCTGAGGCGGAAGGATCGCCAGAGCCCAGCAGGTCAAGGCTGCAGTGGCCGGGAGCATGCCACTGCACTCCAGTCTGGGCGACAGAGTGAGACTCTGACTCAAAAAACAAAAAAAAAAGTAAGCGACTGGAAAATAAGTTTCAGAAGCATAGGACTTAGTTAAGATGATGAGATAATTGCATTAATTTTCAAAAATTCAGCATTAGTTTTTATTTTTATTTTTTGAGTCAGAATCTCACTCTGTCACCCAGGCTAGAGTGCAGAGACATGCTCACGGCCACTGCAGCCTCGACCTGCTGGGCTCAGACAATCCTTCAGCCTCAGCCATCCAAGTAGCTGGAACTGCAGGCATGCACCACCATGCCCAGCTAATTTTTTAATTTATTACAGAGACATGGTCTCGACATGTTGCTCAGGCTGGTCTCAAACCCATGGACTCAGGCAGTCCTCTCGCCTTGGCCTCCCAAAGTGCTGGAATTATAGGTGTAAAAAATTCAGCATTTAAACATTGAGCATTTGTTTTGTTGTAAGGCGGTACAAAGTTAATTATCAAATTTGTACAAACAAGGACTGTGTCAGGATCCCCAAGACCACCCCCTTGTTCAGAGAGTCACTAGAAAGACCCATGGGACTTAGCGTATAGTTGTACTTCTAACTTAGATTTGTTACAGTGACATTGTAAGGGCACACTGCTAGATCACAGGAAAAAAGCACAGGCAAAGTCCATGTACAGGTTTCCTATGCTCCCTCCCTGCCATTAGGGTCACACAGAGTTTACTATCCCCCGTAGCATAATGTAGTAACATGTATTTGATGTTTCTGCCCCAGGAAGCCCATTAGAGATTCAGTGCCCAAAGTTGTAACTTGGGTCTTGGCTTGAGCCACCACGCCCAGCCCATGGGGTCTTCTTTTATAAAGACCCTAATCCATTAGATCAGGATCCCATCCTTTTGACCTTAATTGCTTTTGTCAGGCACAGTGGCTCAAGCCTGTAATCCCCACACTTTGGGAGGCCGAGGCAAGAGGATTGCTTGAGTCTAGGAGTTCAAGATCAGCCTGGGCAACTTGGCAAGACTTTGTCTCTACAATATATCAAAATTAGCTGGGCATGGTGGCAAGCGCTTATAGTTCCAGCTACCAACACCGTTTACAATTTTGAAAGTTAATCTGACTACTGAGTGGAATGTAATTGGAAGCATGGAAACCAGTTAGAACAATATTTGAAATGATGTCATGAATCAGATTATAAGAGAGAAAGTAATGGAAAGAGTGAGGGTATTTGGGATATATCACAAATGACCAAATGTGAGGCAGTCCTTTTTTTTAAGAGTTAGAGTCTTACTCTATTGCCCAGGCTGGAGTGCAGTGGCCCACTCACGGCTACCACAGTCTCGACAAAGGGCTCAGGCAATCCTTCTGTCTCAGCTTTCCAAGTTGCTGGAATTACAAGCATGCGTCACCATGCCCAGCTAATTTTTTGATTTATTACAGAGATGAGGTCTCACCAAATTGACCAGGCTGATCTCGAACCCATGGACTCAAGCAGTCCTCTCACATTTCCTGATGCCATTTATCCAAACTTCACATAAGTCTCAAAATTAATATGTTAATAGTGGAATCTTGATGTTAATCTCCAGATTTATTTCTCCCTCGGTCCTTTCCAACTCAGTAAGTAACACCATAATTCATCAAATGGCCCAAACCTAGGGATTGTTCTTGATTCTTTGTCTCCTTTTATCCTTTCCACATCAAACTGATCAGCAAGTCTTGTTGATTTTACCTCCAAAATTTATTTTAAGGCCAGCAATGGGTTTTGAGTTTCTTGCAAATGTATTGCCTTCAATTGACATTTATGTTGTAAAAGGTTTTAACATTACTTATTATCTTTCATACTTCTAGGTATGACCTCACAAAAGAATTCCAAGCTTTTTTGTTTGTTTGCTTGTTTGTTTGCTTAAGATAGGCCTTTTGAGGAGCACTTACAATGGTAACAAATGGTTATGTTGTGAGGATAATGAAGTAAAGCTATATAACAAATGATTATCAAACTCAGTATATTTTAAGGATGGGAACTTGGATCTTGGGATAGTTTCAGTGAAAGTACACATGAATTTTCAAGGTCTATGCCTTAGTAGTTAAGATGTAAAATGACATGATCTGAAAATGTGCTGCATGAAGTGACTTTCTTGGTAGTAATGTGTAGTTGTAGATGGCAGGTTTAAAGTTAAGGTGATGTGAGAATGGAAGAAAATACCCAAAATATTTGTCATTCTTCAAGCTTGAAATGACTTTTGCCAATTGCTCTTTCAAATCTATGTTTATTTTATTCATAGTATTTACTACAGTGTATAATTTTGTTATTTTCTGTTTATTCTTTATCTTTTCCATTAAAATATATGTTTTATAATGGCAGAGCCTTATTTATTTTCCTCTTATGTTTTCAGTACCTCACACACTGCTCAGAGGTATTGAGTAAATTTGCTCCTCAGAAAACATGAGTCAGCCCTTCTTTCAACCTCCTTTCTTTGTTCCTCATTGCTCTTCATGTATTTTTCACATTCTTTCCCTATATATTAAACATATTTTTCATCAATAAAAGGTTACTTAATTTCTAGTCAGTTGCCGGTTGCTGTTTTCAGCATTTATTTCTTTTTTCCCATCAATACCTACAAGTTAGGCATTAGACTTGGACTTCCTACAGACTAGGAAACTAAGCCATAAAAAGCACTCAACTCAACATAGAATTTCCAGTGTTTTATTCAGAAAGTACAACCAAATAAATTTTTTGTTTCCTTTATAGAAGTCTGGCAAGTAGATGATCACATGATATGGCACCAGGATAACCAAGATAAGCTTAAAAATATGGGAAGAGAACACGAATGTGGTGCATTTGGAAAAAATTTCAGTCTGAGCATGAACTCTGTTTCTTTAAGTAAATCAAATGATGAAGGTGACTTAGATGGATTGATTTTAAAGCATCATTTAGATTTGCTTCTCCCAAAAGCAGATTATGGAAAAACAGAATCAGATGACTTTAATATATTTGATAAGTTGTTTCTGCATTCCAAGCCTGAGGATACTGATTCTTGGTTAAAGTTCTATGAATGTGATAAATATAAAGATACCTATAAAAAGTCACAAATTATCATATATCACAAAACTCGTTTAGGGGAGAAACTCTATGAATGCTGTGAATGTAGGAAACGCTTCACTAAGAAATCAAGTCTCATTAAACATCAGAGCAGACATATAAGAGAAATCGCCTATGGCTGTGGTAATTGTGGCAAAACCTTTCCCCAAAAGTCTCAGTTTATTACACATCACAGAACTCATACAGGTGAGAAACCTTATAATTGTAGCCAATGTGGGAAAGCCTTCTCCCAAAAATCACAGCTCACATCCCATCAGAGGACACATACAGGAGAGAAACCATATGAATGTGGTGAGTGTGGGAAAGCCTTCTCCCGGAAGTCACACCTGATATCACATTGGAGGACACACACAGGAGAAAAACCCTACGGATGTACTCAATGTGGGAGGGCCTTTAGTGAAAAGTCAAATCTCATTAATCATCAGAGAATTCATACAGGAGAGAAGCCTTTTGAATGCAGGGATTGTGGAAAAGCCTTCAGCAGGAAGTCACAACTCGTTACGCATCATAGGACTCATACAGGAACAAAACCCTATGGATGTAGTGATTGTAGAAAAGCCTTCTTTGAGAAGTCAGAACTCATTAGACATCAGACAATTCATACTGGAGAGAAGCCCTATGAATGCAGTGAATGTAGGAAAGCATTTAGAGAGAGGTCAAGTCTCATTAATCATCAAAGAACCCATACAGGAGAGAAACCTCACGGATGCATTCAGTGTGGGAAAGCCTTCTCTCAGAAGTCACATCTTATATCCCATCAGATGACACACACAGGAGAGAAGCCCTTTGTATGCAGTAAATGTGGAAAAGCCTTCAGCAGGAAATCTCAGCTTGTCAGACATCAGAGAACTCATACGGGAGAAAAACCCTATGAATGCAGTGAATGTGGGAAAGCTTTTAGTGAAAAATTAAGTCTCACTAACCATCAGAGAATTCACACAGGAGAAAAACCATATGTATGCAGTGAATGTGGCAAAGCATTTTGTCAGAAGTCACATCTCATTTCCCATCAGAGGACACATACAGGAGAGAAACCATATGAATGCACGGAATGTGGGAAAGCCTTTGGTGAGAAGTCAAGTCTAGCAACTCATCAGAGAACTCATACAGGAGAAAAGCCTTATGAATGCAGGGACTGTGAGAAAGCCTTCTCCCAGAAATCACAGCTAAATACCCATCAGAGAATTCACACAGGAGAGAAACCCTATGAATGCAGTCTTTGTCAGAAAGCTTTCTTCGAGAAGTCAGAGCTAATTAGACATCAAAGAACTCATACAGGAGAGAAACCTTATGAATGCAATGAATGTAGAAAAGCCTTCAGAGAGAAGTCAAGTCTCATTAATCATCACAGGATACATACAGGAGAGAAACCTTTTGAATGCAATGAATGTGGCAAAGCCTTCTCTCGAAAGTCACACCTTATACCACATCAGAGGACACATACCGGTGAGAAACCTTATGGGTGCAATGAATGTAGGAAGGCCTTCTCTCAAAAGTCACAGCTTGTTAATCACCAGAGAATTCATACAGGAGAGAAGCCTTATCAATGCAGTGAATGTGGGAAAGCTTTTTCACAGAAGTCACAGCTCATTAACCACCAGAGAACTCATACAGTAAAGAAAGCCTAGGAATGCAATTAATAAATCGGATAGAGACCATACCTCATTGTACTTCAGAAAATACAGTTATGGTAAATTTTCCAAGTAATCACATCTTGTTTTATGTCAGAGTACTCCTTCAGTGTAGAAACTCTATAAATGTTAGGTAGGGAAAGCTTGCAGCAGGTAAGCATGCTTATGTATCAGAATTTATGAACGTATGTATGCAGTGGATTTCCAAAAAACCTTTCAAACCATAGTAAAGCCTTATACAATAGAAAGATCACAATAAAGAGGAATAGTGCAAGTAATAAAGCCTTCAAGAAGTCAAATCTCTTAAGCTATTAGACATACTTTCATTGGGGTGAGGGAAAGCCCATGAGTACGGCAAATGAGGCAATGTTGTTTATCAAGAAATGACAGTTATTCATACGAGAATGTTGGGAATGAAATTCTGTTAAATACCAAATATGGAACAATCTGTATGTCACCCAACTGTGTTGTATTTTTCATAATTTATATTATGGACAAACCCAACTATTTTTTTTCTTGAGTTGGAGTCTCACTCTTTTACCCAGGATGGAGTGCAGTGGCACACTCACGACCACCCCAGCATCTACTGCTGGGCTCTGGCGATCCTTCCACCTCAACCTTCCAAGTAGACAGAACTACAGACGTGTGCTACCATGCCCCGCTAATTTTTTTCACTTATTGTAGAGACAAGGTCTCGCCAAGTTGCCCGGGCTGATCTTGAACCCATGGGCTCAGGCCATCCACTTGCTTTGGCCTCCCAAAGTGCTGGGATTATAGGCCGAGCCACCAAACCTGGCCAAACCCGACAATTTAAAGGCATTGGCCCTTGAAATAAAGTTGTAAAGGGACGGCATGCACTTTTTGTACACATGAGTACCAAAAATGCCCAATTGTAAGTGGTTGACAGATATTTTCTCTAAAAGTACGGAGTTTTAAAAACATGTTAATAAATTGGTCATTGAAATATCTAGGAAATTTTTTGGTGATCTTTCTGGCTTATTTTCCGGGGTCAAATAATGTTTTATATTTTGGCATTGCATATAATCTAATGTAAATGGGAGCCTGGTTTTTCTATTTCAGCAATACTATAAAAATGGAAAATGACAGAACATGGCTTACTGCTGAATAAGTAGCTTAAGTGATAACATCACATTTCTTTTTTCGTTATTGTTTGTTGATATATATAAGGGGTCTATTGTTACTGATCTTTGTCTTCAGAAACCCAAACCAACATTATATAAGTGTTCTGAATCTTCAGAGTCTGAAAAACAGTTTATGTAAAAGTTTATATAAAATAGTAGGTATGCAACGGCAGGAACCACATAATAGCAATAGTGATATAGTGAGGAAGCAAAAGAAAAGTGTGTGAACTATGTTACTCAGCACTCCAACAAAATGACAGAAAATAGTGCTGGGCCAATCTTTCTCACTTAGTGAGATGCCTCCATACATCCTGTATATGTGTATATATATATATATATATATATATCTTCAGTATTATATAATCCAAGTACCACTTGTGTTTTAATGTACTTTGGATACTTTGTGCTGCTATCATGTTTTGGTGTTTCATAAAATACTTTATTCAAAGTTAGATGGAGAAACCAATTATTTAATAATTACTGTTCAGAAGATGTAAAATATGAAGAATGTTGTACTAAAACATATTTTTGACACATTTGAGGAAGCCTACTTTGCCTTCCAGCAACTTTCTGTGTTTACTCGATAAGTACAGATGCTCCTTTACTTACAATAGAGTTACATCTCAATAAGCTCATTATAAGTTGAAAATATTTAAAGTCAAAGTGCATTTAATACATCTAACCTACCACACATCATAGCTTTGCCCAACCTACCTGTATACTACTGAATACTGTACTGAAAGTGGAAAACAATAGTTGTATGGGTACCATTGTAATTTTGAAAAACTAAGTCAAACATTGTAAGTCAAGGATTATCTATTAGAAGACAATATTTCCATTGCTTTATCATTTGAAACATTTGTGTTTCACCTTCTTTCACCAGTTGTATTATCTTCATGGGAAACTTGCCATTATATAAGTATGCTTCCCTTTAAAAGTGCATGGACTATCCCTAAGCTAAGTAAGAATTTTGTACTGTTCTGTCTATAATGTTGCTTGACAAAGTTAATATTTTTTTATGGTGATGAAGTTCAGAAAAGTCCAACAGTGAACTTGATTCCAAACTTAGATAAATGAAGGCATCTCTTTTGCACAAATTGTTGTATCACTATGGTGTGTTGTACCTTTAAGTCTAGCAGTATTCTTCCTTTCATTATCAATTTTGCAACATTTTTGGAAAGTTGGGACTTTAAATAAATGAGAGTAATTTTCTAAACCAACCTAAGTTTTCTAATTTAACAGCCAAATAAACCTATCTTTCCTTGTGGTATTTTAGAAAACATCCAGTTTCCCAATTTTTTATTCATACTCAAGTATATGGCCTTTCTACTTTTTAATATCTGAAAATTATTTCTCTCAATGTAGGAGACAAAGCTTTTTGAAAAAACAAATAGTTACAGGGTGGTTTTGTTCTACTTTGTGATTTTTGTCATTTTTTTCTTCCATGTATTATGATTCCTTTTCCTAGCCCCAGAGGTTAATTCATTGGGTCTTGGACTCAGGAGTTTGTCCCTGAAAATGTAGTTTTACTCACTCCAATTCCAGATTATTTCATTAACGTTAAGCAGTTAATCCTAATACTTCCTTCACTAGCTAATGAACATTTAGCTCTTGTCTATTAGTTGAATATTCAAGAGCAAAAGCTTCTTTTTATTTCAAAGAGGTGAAATTTTGATGCTGACAATAGAGGCCTAGTCATCAGAATGTCTAATGTGGAGACTCATATGCTTTGTGTACTACCCACTGGAGTTGCCATTGTTGTGAAGTGTCATGAGAGAGCTCTGATTCGGAAATTAGAGATTTTTTTCTTTTTCGAAACTGTTAGTATACCACAAAAACATGTCTTCACACTTCCCCTTATTGATTCTTACCCCACATCAAGAAGAAAAAGGGTTTTGTGTGTGTGTGTGTGTGTTTATTTGTTTTGAAAGTGGGATTTATTGAGAGGATAGACATGCTCTCACAGTGGGAGTGGACCCAAAAGGGTTGCCCGAAAAAGTTTTAAAGTTGGACTGGCCCGGTTGCAGTGGTTCAGCCTGTAATCCCTGCACTTCAGGAGGCCGAGGTGAGAGGATTGCCTGAGCCTGGGGGTTCGAGACCAGCCTGGGCAACTTGGTGAGACCTCATCTCTACAGTAAATCACAAAAACTAGCCAGACGTTGCGGCGTGCGTCTGTAGTTCCAGCTACTTGGAAGACTGAGGTGGAAGGATCGCCTGAGCCCAGCGGGTCAAGGCTGCAGTGGTTGTGAGAGTGCCACTGCACTCCAGCCTGGGCAACAAGAGCGAGACTCCAATTCAAAAAATAATATAATAATAAAGTTAGACTGGGTTTATTTATGATTACACACAATAAGTTTACCTTGAGATAGAATACTAAAGGAGGCCAGATATAGGAAACATTGCCTTGTCTTAGCCTCTTTTACCATCTAGATTGTCTTAATGACCTGGAGGTGTGCACAATTCTACAAAGGACAATTTACATTGTATTTCTTTTACTAAGTAGTGGGTTTTCTTTGGAGGTTCAGATTGAATTTTGATACCTACACCAGGAGTGCCTTCTTTGGCTTTTCTTTGTGGGCTGACAAAATTATCTATGAATCTACATAGTCCTAATGTTTTGGTTTCAAGAACATCATTCATAGAACCCTGAAATGAAATGCACCCAAAGAGTGCCAGATTTATCAACATCAACTTTTTTAAATCGCAGAATAAGGAGCAATAGGTATTTAGAATCTGCCCTTGAGACCTCCTCAGTCATTTGGTCATTCCAGCAATGAGTACAGATTGCCAACTTCAGTGGGCTTGTTAGTCTATAGATATGGTACAAACAAGCTTTCAGATGTCCAGCACCTAGCCCTGTCCTAAATGCTGATAAACTGAACCATAGTCCTTGCAGCCACATGTGTATGTATTGTACTTTGCTTTCATTCTTTTTAGTCCATTTGTCACTCCAGGATTTTTTAAATGTAACTGATACAGCTTCTGCATTGAAGTATCGTGTGGCTCATTGTGGACTTAAAGTATAATAATCTCATGGTGTGTGAGGACTTTACACAAACCCATTTCTATATTTCCACTATTGTTTCTGAACAGGTTGTCTTTTCTCCTATGCAGTATTTTCTGACCTTGAACAACTTGGAGTTTCTTGAGATTTCTACAATCTCTTAGCTTTTGCAAGTCTGCAACTGAAAGGCCTTGTTCCTTGTTAATACCTATTCAACCTAAATGAAACTACATTGATTCCTCACTATACTAATACAATCATTGTATGTTTTGTCTTTTCCATTAGAAAGCTTCTGGAAAGCTGGGACTATCTGTTTTGTCTATGTAATTTTAGTAGCTGAAGTTATAATATCTAAATATGGGTACGATTAGTGGCTGTCTTGTACCACGTGAAGAAACATGGACTGCAGTTAGAGAGAAGAATGAAGCCAACATGGAAGCAGAGTAAAGAAAGTCCTGATTGTGTTTCAGTACCTGGTTCTTCTTGTCTTTATGTCCAGATCAACCTCTGCCTTTCTCATACCTTGATTATCGAATTATTCTGTGAGGTACCCCAAATATCCTTCTAATAAATGCTCATGGTTGCTTTAACTTGTGTGTATTACTTTCAACCCAAATATTTCTACTCACAGGGGAAATAAGGCCTTGTCATTTGGGTTCTTTGGAAGCAGATACCAAGAAGAAGTTTGGGATGCAAGATGTTTATTGAGGATCAACAGCTGTGGAATGATAGGACACTCGATAGGGAAGAACCGAGCAGAGGAAGAAGTCAAACTGCACTGCTGAGGAGCCAGCAGGGAACTCTGGAGCACATACTGCCCATCAGAGTGCTTCACATGGGCACTCATCACCCTGCACTGCCCAGTCACCAGTGTCAGGTTGTCGTGAGGGGAGCAGCCTTAGGTGAAGCAGCTCTTTTCAACTGAGGCCAACTCTGAACAAGCTGACGACTGGAGGCTGTCTGCTGACAGCACTCTCTGTCACTGGGCAATAAGCCCCTCTTTGAGGAGGGGTTTGGATGGTGCATCTGTGACCATGCAGCTTGCCCCTTTCACAGCTTGGATACTCTTCTGTTTTACGTCTGAGAAGTTGTTGCTCTAGGATTCTGGTGGAGCTCTCTCTGAGGAAAGATGAAGAGAAGGAAGATTAGGACAAACCACAGCCCCTGCTGTTGCAGTTTTTTTCTCTCCTGTTGTATCCACTCTAGATTCTCCTCACACTTTGTTCCCACCTCTCCCAGTGTCATTGGCTTATCTGGTAGCATGTCCCAGGTCCTCATGCTTGACAGGGTGTGAGCCCTGGTCACCACGGCCCCTTCTCAGACCCAAGTTGATCTGTCAATTCACAACTGGGCAGGAAAGTCCCAAGAGGCTCCTAAGTGGATCACCTGAGTTCAACTCTTAGTTCTTCCTGTCCAGACTGGTGTGCAGTGACAATCATAGCTCACTGCAACCTCCAACTCCTGTGCTCGAGATCCTTCTGCCTCAGCTTCCCCAGTAGCTGGGACTACAGGCATATGGCACTATTCCCAGCTAAGTTTTTTCGGCTGTTTTGTAGAGTCGTTCTCACTGTATTGCTCAGGTTGGGCTCAAACTCCTGGTCTAAGCAGTTCTCCCACGTCTGCCTCCCCAAAGTTCTGGGATTACAAGAGTGAGTCACCATTCCCAGCTCTTAGCTCTAACTCCTGATGATCAGTGTCAAGTATCCCTGCAAAGACAGTGGCTCCTAGCTTGCTGGTCCCTGGAAAAAAGGAGCACAAAATTCCCATGTTGTATCCATAGCTTATAATTTAGAACACTTGCTGTGTTCTCTGATGAAAAGTGTGCCCCATCTGGGGATCAGGTCCTCTGACCCTGCAGAGCTTATAGTTGTGTTTACAGGAAACATCTTCCTCCATAGAGGATTATTGGTAATGGCAGCAAGTGAATCCAGCTACTCCTGCTTCCACACAGTGGTGCCCAAATCCATATATTCTTCCTTTTGGGGGATACAGAGCCTTATAAAGGTCTTTGATCTGTTTATATACTGCATTCTGACACCCTGCAAGACGGCATCCTGCACTGACAGACTATTGCTTCTGACCTGGGGCTTCAGTTGTGCCCCCACTAGGTCATCGCATTGCTCTATTGCTCCAGCAGCAGTTGTCTGGTGAGTTATGTGGTATATCCAGTGGGTCCTTTAGTCAAGCATATTTCTGCATCCCCTTTGCCGAAAAGTGGGTCTTCTAGTCTGATGCAGTGGTACGTAGGATCCCATACTGGTGGATCATTGTGTAAGTCTTTGGGTAATGGTACTGGCAGAGGCCCTGTTGCCCAGAAAGAAAACCTGTATATCAAAAGTATATGTGCCGGGCTCGGTGGCTCAGCCTGTAATCCCGCGCCTTGGGAGGGTGAGGTGAATGGATTGCCTGAGCCCGCGGGTTCGAGACCCGCCTGGGCAGGCGAAACCTCATCTCTACAATAAATCAAAAAAAATCAGCCAGGCGTGGTAGCGTGCGCCTGTAATTCCGGCTACTCGGAAGGCTGAGGCGGAAGGATCGCCGGAGCCCAGCAGGTCAAGGCGGCGGTGGCCGGAAGCGGCCACTGCACTCCAGTCTGGGCGATGGAGTGAGACTCCAACTCAAAAAAAAAAAAAAAAAAAAGAAATATATGTATTTTCCTGTGGAAAAAACCACTGGCTTTCTTCAGCCAAAATAGTCAACCTGACACGAAGGAGCAGTTGGCCTCCTTGAGAAATATTTCCTTACTAGGGGGCTCAGCCTTAGTCTCTTGTTTTGGAAATTCAGTGATAGCAGGGGCTAAATCAGCTTGGTAAATGGGGTTCTGTGTTGTCGAACCTCCATGGAAGCTCTATCTTTGCTGCTATGCCCATTTTGCCAGCACTGGTGGCAGACATCTGGCCATGTCATGTAGCTGAAAAGGTTGTTTAGTGCCTTTTTCATGGAAGGTGCTCTGATCAGCATATTAACATGTGATACAAAGATCACACCTCATGCTCTCTCCCATATGCCCTCCACATGCCTCTATTTCAGACTTCCTTGTCTATAATCTATCAGTCTTTTTCCTTCCAGTCCCTGACCAAGCCAGCCAGGCCTTTCGCTCATGAGTCTCTATATATTGAATCATTGGGCTACAAAGTAGCTAAGTGCATTTCCCAAAGCACTGTCCACAAAAAGGAACTTACCCTGCTTTTTGTCAAGGACACCTCTGAGTGACTGTAATGAGGCTGCCATCTTTTTGGCTTGCACCCTTCTCACTTGTATATATAGAACTCAGGCTTTTTCCTCCTCATTAAACTGGTTCTACAGGAGCTCTAAAGTGCTATGGGCATGAAATGAAGGAGGAATGCTTGGTACAAGAGGGGTGGATAATGGGGATCTGAGCTGCCTCTTCATGCAACCTGTTTGACACCTAATACTTAATTCTGGATGTACCACTTTCATCTTACAATGGATATTTGCTGTACTTGCCTATGTCTATGTCTTGTGGACCTTATATCACCCAGCCCATAATGGGCAGTTCTGCTTATGTGATTATTTGGTGTACTGTAATTAGGCATTTTATCTCTACCAGGGACTGATAACACACCAGAAATGTTTTTCCCCAAGGTGCATTTAATTATCTACTGAAAGATGATCTTCCTACAGAACTGTAGGAGTGTACACTGTGATTCTACCTCTGGAGTCTACCACAAACTCTACATGGCATGTTTTCCCATCACTAATACCTCTACTATGTCAGATGTCCCAAGCACAAGGACTGCTTTTATTAAAGTCTGGACCTACCCCAAAACCTTTTTCTGGTCCTGCCTGTTTTTGAAATCAACAGCCTCTTGCATCATACCAAAGCAGCAGCCTTAGATGAGGATTATGCTACTCCCAGGATCCAAAGAGCATTGGGCTTTCTTCTTTGTGAAAGAACATTCAAGATGTAATAAATTTTTTTTTGAATTTGTGAGATATGTCCCTGTATGCCCCTGAGCACTATACTCCTAAAAATGTTATGAATATGTCAGGCCCCTAGAGCAACATGATTCTTCTGCATATTAGGCCTAATGTTATCAGTGTAATGAATCAGTGAGGTGGTCTGTGGTTGTCTCTTCTATGTTATAACAGAGGTTGGGAGGGTTAATATTGCCCTGGGACAAAATTGTAAATTGTAACTGTATATCATTGTCCATTTCATGTATATCATTGTTCAATTCATTGCCCACTTCATTTCATGCGAATGCAAACATCTACTGATCTTTTGTGAACTGGGATAGAGAAGAATGCATTTACCAAATAGGTAGCCATATATCATGTGTCTGAGACCATATTAATATTCTCTAATGAGGATACCACATCTGGCATAAGGCTGTGATCAGGACTCCTATTTAGTTCAGCTTGAGGTTGAGCTACAGTCATCTTCCAAGATCTATCTGGTTTCTACAGGGGCCAGTATCTAGTTTAGTTGTGAGCAGTTTTAACTAGATGTATGATGAGAACCACAATACCTATATCCTGAAGGGTGACTCTAATCTTTGATACCACCTCAGAAATGTGATTATTCTTATTTACTATTTTGGATTTATTAAGGTAATTTGAGTCTTCCTCTTAGCTTTCCCCACTGCAGTAACTCTTATCCCACAAGCCAAAGACTCAATACCACCTGTGCTCAGGAGATGAGAGCTTCTTTGTGTGCAATGAAAGACCCTCTAACCAGGGTGGCCTATAGTAGCTGGAAAAAGCAAGAAAATAAATTTCAATTGTCTATGACTTGGCCTCAAGTATTTGTTATCTTTCTGTAGAGCACCAATGGCTTTTTAGCAATAGCCGCCCATTCCTGTTATTTGATATTCTGTCTCCTCCCTAAATACCAGACACCTAATACATATCACCAGGTACTGCCTGCTAATTCACTGCTGGTGAATTATTTAATGATTGAACCACCTTCTTATGTCAGGGGCTGTCTGTGCTCCATATGCCACAGTGATAGGCTTGTATTTTCAACGGGGTAATTAGCGACCCAACTCCAAAAACCAATCTCATCCTTTGCTTTATTGGAATACCTCACTTCTGGTACCAACTGTAATCATTTGGGTTTTCTGTAAATAGACTCTGAGATATACTTTGGAGTACAATATATTCATTATAGATCAATACCTTTGAAAGGAATGATAAGGAGGTCAGATTGACTAGCAGAAAAGGTTAAACTACAGTGCAGATCCTGCAAAACCTCCCTCAACTCAGTAGGGATCCCTGTAGTGAGTGCTGCCTGTCAGGCTTCATGTCTTGCCTTTGTGTCCATGCCTCATTCAGTCACTGAATGCAGGCTGACCTGGAAGGAGTGGCCTTGGACAAAGCTTTTCTGCAGCTAAGGCTGGACCCTGAAGGGTCTGACAGGTGGAGGCTGTATGCAACTCAGCTTGCCATACCTGTAAAGCAAGCCCTCCCTTGGAGGGAGACCTAAACAATGTATCTCCATGTCTACCAGGGCACAATACCCCAAATTTGATGGTCTCAAATGAAACCTTCCTTTGCTCTAGCAAATACTATTTCACTGTCTATGTCAACAGTGTTTTGTGTGTTTGTTTGTTTTTAAGTAGCTGTCTCACTCTGTTGCCCAGGCTGGAGGGCAGTGGCATGCTCATGGCCAACCGCACCCTCAACCTGCTTGGCTCAGGTGATCCTTCTGCCTCAGCCTTCCAAGTAGCCGGAACTACAGGCGCACGCTACCACATCCAGTTAATTTTTTGATTTATTATAGAGATGAAGTCTCGCCAAGCTGCCCAGGCTAATCTCAAACCCGTGGGCTCAGGCAATCCTTTCACCTCAGCTTCCTAAAGTGCTGGAATTATAGGTATCAGCCACCGCACCCTGCCTAATTTTTTGATTTATTGTAGAGAGGAGGTCTCACCAAGTTACCCAAGCTGGTCTCGAACTCCTGGGCTCAGGCAATCCTATAGCCTCCACATCCCTAAGTACTGGGATTACAGGCGTGAGCCAATGCACCCAGACACACAATTTTTTAAAAGATTTATTGAAGCCGGGCTCGGTGGCTCAGCCTGTAATCCTGCGCCTTGGGAGGCTGAGGTGAGTGGATTGCCTGAGCCCGTGGGTTCGAGACCCGCCTGGGCAACTTGGTGAGACCTCATCTGTACAATAAATCAAAAAAATCAGCCAGATATGGTAGCGCGTGCCTGTAATTCCGGCTACTTGGAAGGCTGAGGTGGAAGGATCGCCGGAGCCCAGCAGGTCGAGGCTGCGATGGCTGGGAGCGGCCACTGCACTCCAGTCTGGGCAACAGAGTGAGACTCCAACTCAAAAAAAAAAAAGATTTATTGAGACATAATTAACTGCACATACAGTAAGTAAACTATTTTAGTAGCCTGGTGGCTCATGTCTGTAATCCCAGCACTTTGGAAGATGGAGGTGAGAGCCCAAGGGTTACCTCAGCCCAGGGGTTCAAGACCAGCCCAGGCAGCTTGGCGAGGCCTCATCTCTACAATAAATCAAAAAATTAGCTGGGCGTGGTGGCGTGCACCTGTAGTCCCAGCTACTCGGGAGGCTGAGGCAGAAGGATCGCCTGAGCACAGCAGGTCAAGGCTGCAGTGGCTATGAGCATGTTGCTGCACTCCAGCCTGGGTGACAGAATGATACTCCAACTCGAAAAGACGAGAAACACCACCAGTATTATGTTTTGCAATGTGATATATACATCATCACGATCAAGACAGTGAACATAACCATGACTCCAAAAGAGTCTTCATGCCCGTCTATAATCTCTCTCTTGCCCTCTCTTCCCCTCAGCCCCTCCTCCAACAGTCTTAGATGTCAATATAGATTAGTTTACATTTTATAGAATCTTACATACATGGGATCATCTATATCTCCTTTTGTCTGGTTTATTTCATCCCTGTGAGCCAGGGTTTTGCTCTGTTGCCCAGGTTGGAGCGCAGTAGCACGATCACAGTACACTGCAGTCTCCAACTACCGGGCTCAAGCAATCCTCCTATCTTAGCCTCCTGAGTAGCTAGGCTACAGGCAAATTCAAAGATTTCTTTGGTATGAAACCAAAAGCGTGATCCGTAAAAGAAAAAAAAAAATCAATAAGTTGGGTTTTATTAAAATTAAAAACATCTGCTCTTTGAAAGACACAGAATGAAAAGACAAGACACAGAGGGGCTGAGGGGAAGAGAGGGCAAGAGAGAGATTATAGACGGGCATGAAGACTCTTTTGGAGTCATGGTTATGTTCACTGTCTTGAT
>CAUYQG010193999.1:0-12093 GCA_963574415.1 Tarsius wallacei
TGGATTTCGCAGCAACTTGGATGGAACTAGAATCTATAATACTGAGTGACCTCTCACAGAAACAAAGATCGGAGTATCACATGTTCTCACTCATATAGTGAACCTTGAACATCCAACAAAATACTATAAGAAAATGACTGACAATGGTGGGAAATTACGGGGAGGGGAGGGGAGGGGGAATGGTTTTAATGATACTCAATACCTGTCTGGGGACGGGGAAACACCTCTTATCACCAAGGGTGTCCTAAGGAAGCATATTTGTATATCTAATCCTTAACTGTACCCCACAATATGATAATAAAAAATACTGATTAATAAAAAAAAAAGATTAGAAAGGAAAAAAAAAATTCTCTGTGATCAGTATCTCAGGCACTTAATCAGTGCTCTAGTTGTAGCAGATGATGTTGATCGATTTGAAAACAACTATTCTCCTCCAATTTTAAAAACGAAACCCTAATTTTGAGTGAAAAGCAAAGTCACAAGGACTGAATCCTGATTGGGCAAAGTAAATTATGACTATCCCAACCCCCTTTCTGGTAGTTGACTTGAGAATAGAATTGTAATCCTACTTTGACCAATGAGACATAAGATTAAGTCTACTAGAGGTTTCTGAAAAAAATGGTTTCTTTCTAATAAGAAAGAGTGTATGAGAGGGAATTCATTTTTTTTCCTCTGCTTTTTCCTTCTTTTTGCTTTGGAAATAGTCATGCCAGGAAATAACACCTAGGCTGCTGTGACACTTTTGCATTGATGAAGGAACGGCCGAGATAATTATAGAGAGGTCAATCTTAAGTTCTGACATTCCTGTACTTTTGATACCCCCTAGAAAAGCCTAGAATTCTTAAGTGTGATCAATAAGTACCTGTGTTATTTAAACTGCTTATTGTTGGCTATTCTGTCATAGTTAAAAACATTATAACTGTTGTAGTAGATGAATGGAAGTAGACATACTCAGTGATGGGAAGGAATGAAAAAAATCAAAGTCCTATATTAAACAAAATAGCAGAACATGTGGAACTCAGTTCTTTGCTTCTGTGATAAATCGCTGAGTATGATTGACTCCAAATCCATCCAATTTGCTGCAAAGTTCATATATTTGTCCTTCTTTATGGCTGCATAATATTCCATTGTGTATATATACCACATTTTTTTTATCCAGTCCAGCTTCGATGGGCAACACGGTTGGTTCCATGATTTTGCTATTGTGAAACACTTTTATGAAAGTTGGAACTGGCAACCAATTCCTGATCAAAATCTGAAGTGCCAGGCCATAAGGGATAAGATAGACAAGTGGGACCTCATTAAACTGACAAGCTTCTGCAAAGCCAAAGAAACCTTCACTAGAGCAGGGAGACAGCCCACAGAATGGGAAAAAATATTTGCCAACTCTATATCTGACAAAAGCCTAACATCTAGGATCTACAAGGAACTCAAATACGCCGAAAGGAAAAAAGCAAACAGCCCCTTTAAAAAGTGGGCAAAAGACTTGAATAGACACTTCTCAAAAGAAGATGTACAGGCAGCCAACAGACACATGAAAGAGTTTGTCTTTCTTAAAGAAGGAGGGGCAGCACATGCACATAGGTAAGAAGAGGTACAGCAGAAATTGACTTCCTGTTCAATTCTCTTTCTGTTTCATCCCTACTACTGAGTTGAAGCAACAGGCAAGGAGAACAATGGTGATAAGTGAGTTCCAGAATGGTCACCGGCTCAGAAAGACTTCAAGCCTTCCCATATAAACTTGCTTATGTGTTCAAAATTCTATCTGTTTAACTTCCCTTTTAAACCGTGTTGAAGCTAAAAGCCATGGGTTTCTAAACTCAGTCAAGGCATCAGCCCACCTATTAGAAAGTGCTGAGGAACAATCAGTATACACAACAAATAGACCTGTTTTTCTGG
This sequence comes from Tarsius wallacei, assembly GCA_963574415.1. NCBI lineage: Eukaryota > Metazoa > Chordata > Mammalia > Primates > Tarsiidae > Tarsius > Tarsius wallacei. Next base: position 1,900 of record CAUYQG010193999.1, read on the forward strand.
AAGAAATACTATTACTTATTAAGCCCCTGACTCTATATTTTGCTGTATGGTTTTTTTAAAATTCCTCAATCGAGTACAGTGACTGTCAACAAAGACATCTTTTATAGACAGAACAAAGTTTATCTGTGATACCTAAAACTTCCTCTTCTTGTCTATAGGCTTTCTACAGATGTGACCCTCTCCTAGAAGATGTCATGAAGTTTAAATTAAGAAAAAGTAATTGATTTTATAGTAGTTTGATTTTTAATTTTTTTTTGTATTTGAGAAAATTATGGTTACCCACACAGCGTAGAACTCTGGAGGCGCTATTAACACTCTATCTCTTTAAGGCACAGTTATGTGTAGGGCTAAAGGAGGGATGGATTTTTCAATTAACTACTTTAACACTAGTGAAGAAATTGGTGGGCAGGATAACAGAGACCTTTATTATTTTCTTTTCAATCATGCAATCTTCAAGTGGACTTCTTTTCTTTTTTTTAAAAACATGGAATTGAAAAATTATTAATTTTCTTCTAGGGGAAATTAAGAATATCTTGAAAGTCCTACCACACCTGTTAAAGAAATTTTATGTGTATTTTAAAATATTCTTACAAAGAAAACTTTAGGTCGAGAGTTTTCAGAGGAGTTCTGCAAGCTATCAGGTATCAGATATTTCTAATCTCAAAAATCTGTTTTAGAGAATAAAGAGAAAATAATTCTTAACTCATTATACGACAGATAATAGAAGAAATTTCCACCAAAAGTACTAAATGGATTTTTTAGCCAAGTTTTAGGGTAGCTCCCTCTGCTGGTAGGCAGTCTGTCTCGGAAAGAGTATAAGGAACTTGCCAAATATCAAATCATACACTGTCCATTCATCTTGCCTATTTATTTGAGAATGAAAACCCCTACATACAGTACATCCAGAGTTAACAAATATACAACATCTGGAATATACTTATACGAAGAACTCATTTGCTGTTTACCTAAAATTTAATTAGGAGTCCTTATTTATTTATTTATTTATTTTAAACTGGCAAGTCATCATATGTAGCAATGCTGAGTTGCCCCAGGTCCTTACAAAAAATGTTTGCCAACATCCTATGTCTCTCTGTATGAGGGGAATTGGTCAAATTACTTTCATTTTACACAAGATATAAGGTTAGGAATGTGATGGCAGTGAAATAGAAAGTAGTATGAGAGTCTAAAAATATTTAGATTCACTGAAAATCTGGTCTTTCTTCTTTATTCATCCAAGTGGTATTTTCCAATTACAGCATTATTTATTCAACTTCTATTTATCAAGAAATATTACTCAAAATCATGCAGATATTTTCTTCCCAACTCTAGTCCTGATTGAGACCAGAATGTCTTTCCAGACCAAAACATAGTGAACTCCCTGGTGCTCTTTATTGCAATTACTCAAGAAAGTGAATTTTCGAATCCTATAGAAACAAGACAATTAATAACCTAGTCTATGAAATGGTGCTACTTTTCAAACCTGTTTGCTACCTGTCTATGGCAAGGTAGGTCCAAAAATTGAGAGTAGTATTTTACAAAAACTTACAACAATTTCAACATTAATTTTGATTGAATCTATAAATTTACAACAAAAGGGTCTTTTTTGGAAAAAGGAAATTTTCTTAAAATATGTTTTGCATATTTTAAATTACATTTATTAAAATATTTTTGTTTTATTTTGTATTAATAAAAATAAATTAAATTATTTGAGAATAATCTAATTTTTTTGACAATGATACAAACTTTTATTTATTTATTTATTTTTTAAAGATTACCAACAAATCATTTATTTTACATGAGACATTTGATGTTTCTTTGATATGACAGTCACACATTTCTTTCCAATTAGAAGAATATTAGAGTGTAATTATTCCTATGTGTGTTTGCATATTGGAATGTGTCACAAAATGAATATATATTTGTATTCTCCCTCTTTCATTCATAAATGGCTGCAGTTTTCCACTTCCCCAGCCCGAATCCACAGAGGACTGATGTCCACTAACCTTTAATGGAATTATCTTATGGAGAATGTTTACTATTATTATTATTTAGTTTGGTAAAATCACCATGCCATTGTTGCTTACTTTGCACTTCCTTTATATAAAATTTATGACAAGGTATATTAGGTTATTGATCATATTTATTCTTCACCTGGCTCATATCATTTGCCAAATTTTAAACTGTCTTCCATTTTATAGATTTCAATTACCTTATTTTAGTGTAGGGGATTTTATTTTTTAATTTTAATTTTAATTTGATTTTATTTTTTAACATATTTTTTATTATAAAATTGTGGGGTATGGTTAAGGTTAGGTGTACAAATGTGCATCGTTTATCTGCTAATTGCACTTTATTTTTAGTTTTATTGTAGTTGCTAGGGTTTGCAATATAGGGGTATGGTTAAGGGTTAGGTGTACAAATGTGCATCGTTCAGGCACCCTTGCTGTTAAGGGGTGTCTACCAATCCCCAGACAGATATTGACTACCGTTAATCCCACCTCCCTTCCCCTCCCTACCCTCCCCCCCAAAATCAATGTGAAAAAGACAGTCACATTTTTATACACCAACAGCAAGCAGGCAGAGAACTTGATCAAGTTGATTGATAGAGCTAATCAGGTCAACTGTACTCTTTCTAATTTTCTGCTTGCTTGTTCTATCAATTACTAAAAGAAAAGTGTTGACGTTTCTAAGTATACAGTAGGTTTTGTCTATTTCTCATTGGAGTTATATAAGTTATTATTTCTTGTATTTTGGTATTCTGTTGGTAGGTGCATACATGTTAAGCAATGTTAAGTATTTTTAGAGAATTGTCCCCCTTTACCATTTTGTAGTGCTTCTCTTGATCCCTAATAATGTTCTTTTTTTCCTGAAAAGTACCTTGTCTGATGTTCACATACATCTCCTTCTTTTGATTAATGTTGGTGTGGCATATCTTCTTTCATCCTTTTACTTTTAACATATCTGAGAATTTATATTGAAAGTGGTTTTGTGGTAGACAACAGATAGTAGAGGGTTTCTTTTAAAAAACCACTCTGACAATCTTTTCTTAAATTGGTATATATACATCATACAAATTTAAAGTGATTATTGATATAGTTGGAATAATATTAATCATGCTACTAAATGTTTTATATAGGAGCACTTACACTGTTCAATCTTTTTTCTTCTCTTTTTCTGTATTATCTGGTTTTAATGGAGCAAGTTTTTAAAATTCTATTTTATTTAATCTCTTATCTACTAATTGCACTTTATTTTTAGTTTTATTGTAGTTGCTAGGGTTTGCAATATACATTTACAGTGAGTCCAAGTCTACATTAAAACAATGTCATAGTGCTTCACAAATAGTGCAAATACATTATTACAAAGTACTCTAATCTCCTCCCTTTCATCCCTTAAGATACTCCTGTCATTCATTTCACTTTTTTATGTGCTATACCCACAGAAAACACTATTATTATTGTTCCTTTAAGCAAATAATTATCGGTAAGCTCAATTAAGAGTAAGGTAAATACAGTATTTCATTTTACCATTTTTATGCCTTTTCTTTATGTAGATCTGAGTTTCAAACCTATATAATTTCCATTCTCCCTGAAGAATTTCTCTCATTATTTCCTGCAAAAGAAATTTGCTGAAAATGAATTATCTTTTTTGTTTGTCAGGGAAAGTCTTTATTTCTCTTTCATTTCTGAATAATAATCTTACTGACTATACAATTCTAATTTTGTCACTGTTTATTTCAACCATTTAAGTAGTTCATTCACCTCAAGATTTCTGATGAGAAATCTGTTCTGATTCATGTTCTTGTTTTTATATACGTAAGGTATCTCCTCAAAACTCTCTGGATTTTTCAAGATTCTCTCTGTCTTTGGTTTTCTGCAAGTTGAGTGTGATATACCTAGGTTTGGTTTTTGGTATTTATTCTACTTGGTATTCTTTGAGCTTTCTGGATCTAGGGTTTGGTGTCTGTAATTAATTTTGAAAAATGTATGAACATTGTTACTTCAAATTTTTCTTCTGCTCCTTTATCTTTGTTTTTCTTATAAGTATGTGTATGTTATACTTTTTTATAATTATCCCACAGTTATTGATATTCTGCTTAATAATTTTATCTTATTTTCTCTCTACAGTTAAGTTTGAGAAATTTTTCTTGACCTGTTTTCAGACTCAGTAACTCTTTTCTTGGCCATGTCCAGTCTACATATCTGCCTATCAAAGACATTCTTTATTCCTATTATATTGTTTTTTATGTGTAGCATTGCCTCTTGATTCCTGCATAAAGTTCTTTGTCACTTCCTACACTATTCATCTTTTTGTCTCATTGTCTATTTAGTTCATCAGAGCCCTTATGTTAAACACAGTTATATTAAATTTGCTGTTCTAAAATATATGCCATATCTGAGTCTGGTTCTGATGTATGTTTTGCCTCTTCAAACTATGTTTTTCCTTGCTTTTTAGCAAGATTTTTAGTTTATCTTGAAAGCTTCACAAGATGTACTGAGTAACAGGAACTGAAGTCAAAGACCTTTAATGTGAGGTTTTACATTAATCTTTCTATGAATTAGTTCATGTTTAATTTTTGCTTTAACTGGAGGAGCAATAAATGCTGGAGTTGGGTAAATGCCTTTCCCCTAGGTGTGATAAGACTCTCATGGTTTTTTTATTTGCTTGTTTTTTGTTTTTACCTGAAGGTAGATTTTTGTTATCGAGAATGTTCTGGGCTGACTTAAAATTGGTTTCTTTTCTCCTTTCCCTACCAAATCCATGAGGGAGGATTATTCTTGAGTCTCCACAGAGAAAACCTGAAGGGGATTCTGAAGGTTAAACCTATGAAAATATGGGAGCTTCTCTAGGGCTGCAGCTTCTCCGAGATTTTTATTCTCAATGCCAACCCATACTCAAAATCCAGCAACTTCTCAAAACAATTGCAAACCTTTTCCCTACAGCTTATAACTCTAGATGTTTCTGCTCAAGGTAAAAAGCAAAAAACAAAAAACCAAAAAAAACCTCTATTTATTTTAATGCTTCTCTAGCTATCAGGGTAAAAATTTGCCTTACGACCTCAATTATCTCATTAGCTCAAAGTAGGTTGTTGCTTTAAAGTTTGTTCAGATTTTCCTTGTTTTAAAGAAGAGAGTGACAGCTTCCAAAGCTCTTTATGACCACTGTAACCAGAAGTTTAAGTAATTCATTTTGTATTTTATGAAATTCCCTGCCCAAGGTGGATTGCAAATGTACTGAAAAACATTCACAGAAGATGAAAATTTGAGGACTGTTCTAAATAACATCAGACTTCCCTAAAGCCAGTTATGTCATACCATCAGAGAGTATGTTTGGGGCAATGAGTATGTGAGAAGCAATGCCTTCACCTGTCTATAGCACAAAGCCTATATGAGCAGGGCACATACCTTCATCACAAATAGACTCTTAGGAATGACCATTTAGTCATTTTTCCCTTAGGCCTGGGTGAAACTGGGAAAAAGCGAGTCCCAGCGTTTCTTCCCAACCTCTTCCCTGTCCTCCGGAGGGACTTAGACAAGAACGAAACACAAAAACATTACAGTATGAATTAAAAATTTTTTTATTGTTCTCTGATTCCTCAGACCATGGAACAAATAAAAGAGTTTGACATAAAGGGGAGGAGAAGAAAAAAAGAGGGAAGATTAGAAGAATGAGGTGTTCAGATTTTGGGGGTATGGAGAGGATATTCCTTCCAGGGTGATATTCACCCTACCCCTATATCCACAATGAATTGCATACCAAACTCAGGCTGCTGAATTCCCGCCTGCCCTAGTCTCTGAACTTGCAGACATAGGGTAACTTCGTATCACAGTTATAATCTTTCCATTTCAGGAATCCTGGGGAGAGAGAAGTACAAGGAATGGGACTGGGAGCATTGTGATGCCAATGAAGAGGCATCCGAGGTCCTGGCCTAGGGTTTAAAGCTTCTCCCTCATCTTCACAAGGGTCTTGATCTGGGAACAGACATCTCCAAGAAATGTGAGATGAAAGGAGGCGAGAGAAGACAAACCAATATTGCATTTCCAAGCTTGGAGGGATTCCCTGAAGGTCAAGTCCAAGAATGGGGGTAAAGGGCAGAAAGGCTGGGGAGAAGCATATTCTCTGTTTCTTACCCGTGGTTTTCGACAGGCTCCCACAGTGGCCTTGGTTTGTAATGCTGGAGGGATGTCTCTCCCAGGCATTATAATTCATCAAATCTTTGCTGCTCCACTCCCATCCATCTCCACTGGCCTCAGCGCCCTATAGAGAAGAGGATGCAGCCAGGTGAAGGGAATGGCCATTACAGCTCTCTGTGCATGATTCCCTGAGCTGCAACATCGGGTTCCCTCCCCAGCATCAGGGAATTTATTCTGCTCTTCCAGATGCTGCCAGGGATATTTTCACTGGGAAACTCTTTATTAACTCCTCATTTCTATTGGAAAACCCCAGCCAATAAACACAAGAACTTTGGAACCACTCAAGGTAATATATTACTTGCAGAACAATGATTGCTGGTGCATTTGTGATTAGCCTGTGAACTTCAAAGATAATGTCTTTTCTGTAGGAGGCAAAAATCGATCCTATCTTCATTTAGGATTTCCTCATAAATGATGTGAGCAGACTTCCTGAAGAACCGATTTACATGTGAGAATTGTTTGAAAACCTTGACAAGAGTCAGATTAACTTCGTCTAAAGATTAAGAATCGCCACAAATTCAGCTCTTCAGCTGCCTTTCTCCTGGGGTCCCCCAGAATCTAAGAGGTCCTTCAAATGGTGCTGGGCGACAATAGCCACTTGAGAGATAACAAAGAGGAGAGGACGTAATCACACCTCTGTGGGGTCATGAAGTCCAATCCAGATGTTTGAGTAGGAAATCACCGTGCTGTTGATCAAGGCGGACACAAAGGATCCTTCAGCCCTACTGAGCACAGATACCAGGTGTCCAGAGGGCTGCTTCTGACAGGCCAGCTGTATGGGGATAGAACAGAATGAGAGAGAGCTTGACCTCACTGGGGAGGGCAGCACAGAGTTGGGTAGGAGGCGGATTGTGCTCAAGATAAATGCAAAAGATAAGCATGTTCATTCTCATTCCCAAGGAACACTGGAGAGTGGAGACCTCCTCCCCTTGAGACCCCCATGGACATTCCCCTATCATCCTCATCCCCTAATATAACCACTCACCTCTGACTGCGTCCAGGTTTTTGGTGTCACAAACAAGGCATAACAGTGGTAGGCATAGACCTTGGAGCCTTGGGGACAGCGGATCCTTGGAGAAGGCAGTTCCTTCTGAGATTCTTCACCTTGGGTAGAAGAAGCTAAAGAAGAGGGATTGAGTGAAATAAGCACTGGGGCTTGGGGAGGTGACATTGGGGAATGTCTATGAGGCCTCTCATTTTTGCTTATGTCTTCAGAATTATTGGTTTCAAAATAAACCTGCTAAGTAAGGAGTCATTTCTTCTTAACTCTTTCCCCTTTTTGAATAGTCCAACAGACTCCAGACTCTGGTCTGTCTCTACACTGGGTCCGCCAATCATTATCCCTTCCCATATCTCTTATTGACCCTTCTTTTTCCTCTTCAACCCACCATCATGAATTAAAGTTCAGTGAAAAGATTTATTTAAAAAAAAACCTCATTCTACTGTTAATGAATTACTGTGGTACCTCCCACCATGAGTAACCAGGAAGAAGGAGTGATGATAGATGAACAGCAAGCAGTTTCATTGTGTGTGGAGACACACCACACCATTAATACACATGACACACAGGAACCTTTCTCTTCTTCTTGACTCTCAGAATTCACAGAGAACCCGGTGCTAGAGGCAGGGAGACCTCACCTTGGACCTGAGATAGGAGCATCAGGCAGGAAAGCAGCATCCAAGACACGCTGGGGTGGGCCACGGAAGACAGCATGGTGTCTATGACTTGAGGAGACAATCAGATATCACTAAAGGAAGTATGGTCAAGAGAAGGACATGCAGAGACTCTACTGTCTCTTTTTACTTATTTTATTTGGTGTCTTAGGAATAAATTGATCGTGATCACAACCATTCCCTTCTATAGTTCTGAAATGAGTTGAAGAAACCCTATCACACCGGAGGCCTCCCATGCAAGCCTTGCTGGATTTCAGAGCTCCTATGTTCTCTAAGAGCAAAACCCTCCTCCACCTTTTCCTATAATGTGTGGGGGTAAAACCCCTCCCTGGACCTCATCTCTCCATTCCCACTTACCTGTCTTGTAGTGATCTGTGATGGTTTGTGTGGTCAGGAAAGACTGGGCTTTTATAAGAAGATCTGAGGGAGGGGCAATGAAGTTAATAACGGGAATACATAGGCAGGACAGGATGATGGGAAGGGCTTGGCACTGGTTCAAGGAGATTTCCACCAAGGGGAGGGGAGTCTTCCTGCCCTAGGGTGGGAATTGTCACAGATGTTGCCTCTTTACTATTAACAGACCAGAACTTTTCCCAGGAACAGGTGATATTAAGGTACTTTCTGTATCCTTTCCCAGATATTCTGTTTTGAGTAATTTAAGGTTCAGGGAGCCAAATTCTGTATTACATAGTTTGGGAACTATTATGGAGTTAGACAGTTAAGGGACATATCAGAAGTGTTTGACATGCCAGGAACTCACTCCTATAGGCATCCTGTGAATTTCTTATACCTTGTCTAGTAAGACTTAAAACCAATTAAATAAGTAGAAAAATGGAGTTGGCATAGGAATTGGAAATATTGGAGAGGATAATGTATTAGTTGATTTCAAAAAATTGAAGCCAAGTAAAGAAGCACCCGTTCAGAGATGTTGCTTCATTTTGCAACAACAAAAAAATGACAAAAGCTCAAGGTAATTTTGAGTCAGTAGGCAAGTCAGAGACTTAAGGAACAGCAGTGGAAAAGATTTGCTTTCCAACTACCTCTGGGTCAGAAGACTGAGAAATAGTCCCTCCGTTTACTGTAATTCTGAGCTTATGGTTTGATACCTCAGATGGCATTCTGAGATTGTGATCAGCACATCCGGGGGGTCTTCAAGACCCATTCACAGTGGCTGTGCTGTTGTAATTTTCATAAGTATACTAAAATGTTGTTTGTCATTTTCACTGTGTTGATATTTGTACTGATGAGGCAAGGGACAATATAAACGGTGGGCAGAATTTCTGCTGCCCTAGCATTAGTCAAGACAGGTGCATCAAGCTGCATTGTCATGGCCATGCACTTGTGAGAGACAAAAAAGACATTACCACTTAAAAAATCCTCAAATTTAATGAAGCAGTGAAGATAATTAGTTTTTGTAAATCTCAACTCTTGAATACATCTAGAGTGGATATTCTTTAAGACTAAGTAGGAAGTCTATACACCAAAGTCTAATGGTTGTCTTGAGGGAAAGCTTTTTAACATTGAGTTTTAATCTGCTGTTTTCATGAAACATTATTTTTACTTGAAAAATAAGCTGACAGAAAACTTTTCCTATTCCCTTATGGGTATTTTGTTGACATGTTTTCAAAAACTATCAAGTTGAGTTAGCAAATAAACATTCTAAAATTTCCTCTTTTTATGTCTAGTATTGCAAATATCTACAGCTCACATGAATGAAAATTTTGGGGTGTCTTCCAGGATTTTTAAGAGTGTAAAATTGTCCTGGGATAAAACAGTTTGAGACCTCTGATTAGCATCTAGCTTCATATTTTCAAAAACTACAGAAGATGGAGACAGGCTTTATGTGACAATACAGAGATACCATCAGCAAAGTCTAAAAGATGGGAAGTTCTGCAGGACAAATCACTCCATTTCCTCAACAAATAAATTTAAGGAAGTGAATCATTATCATAGCACTCTTAATATGTGAGAGATATATCAGTCAAATACAATTTGTGCACCATGTATAGATCCTGATTTGAACAAAGCAAATGGGGAAAATAATTATGAGATAGTTAGATAAAAGTTAGCATTTGATAACATTAAGGAATTATGTATGTGTGTGTGTGCGTGTGTGTGTACGTTTTTTTTTTAGTTGTAGTCTCACTCTGTTGCCCAGGCTGGAGTTCAGTGGCACGCTCATGACCACTCTAGCATCGACCTGCTGGGCTCCAGCGATCCTTCGGCCTCAGCCTTCCAAGTAGCCAGAACTACAGGCACATGCTACCATGCCTGGCAAAGTTTTTTGATTTATTGTAGAGACAAGTTCTCCCCAAGTTGCCCCGGG
>CAUYQG010194005.1:0-32800 GCA_963574415.1 Tarsius wallacei
CATGGTAGCGTTCACCTGTAGTTCCAGCTACTTGGCAGGCTGAGGTGGAAGGATCACCGGAGCCCAGCGGGTCGAAGCTGGGGTGGCCGTGAGTGTGCCCCTGCACTACAGCCTGGGTGACAGAATGAGACTCCACAAAAAAAAAAAAAAAAAAGAAAGAAAAAAGAAATACAATGAGCTGGGTACAGTGGCTCACACCTAGAGTCCCAGCATTTTGGAAGACTGAAGTAGAAGATTGCCTAAGCACAGCAGGTAGTGGCTGTGGTAGCCATGATCGTGCCACTACACTCTGGCCTGGGCATCAGAGTGAAACTCCTACTAAAAAAAAGAAATTTTTTTAAATAAATAAATTAAATAATTATATGTAACAACATTTGGAAGACCTGCATAATTCAGGGAACCAATATTTTTCAAGTGATAAATATATGATGCTATAAAAATATATGCATGGATAAAATAGCCAATCAAAGTATAACATAGACCAATAGATGTTTTGGGTTTTTTTTGTTTTGTTTTTTTGGTTTTTTTTTAGTTGGAGTCTCACTCCGTCGCCCAGACTGGAGTGTAGTGGCCGCTCCCAGCCACCGCAGCCTCGACCTACTGGGCTCTGGCGATCCTTCCGCCTCAGCCTTCCGAGTAGCCAGAATTACAGGCACGCACTACCACACCCAGCTAATTTTTAATTTATTGTAGAGATGAGGTCTCGCCAAGTTTACCAGGCAGGTCTTAAACCCGCAGTCTCAGGCAATCCACTCACCTCGGCCTCCCAAAGTGCTGGGATTACAGGCTAAGCCACCAAGCCCGGCCCAATAGATGTTAATATAACAGAATATGAAGGAAGTCATTAGGCCAGGCGCCGTGGCTCATGCCTATAATTCCAGCACTTTGGGAGGCCGAGATGAGAGGATTGTCTGAGCCCACAGGTTCAAGACCAGCCCAGGCAACTTGGTGAGACCACTTCTCTACAATAAATCAAGAAATTAGCCAGGCATGGTGGTGCATGGAAGGCTGAGGCAGAGGGATCGCCTGAGTCCAGGTCGAGGCTGCAGTGGCCGTGAGCGTGCCATTCTGACTCGTGTGACTAATTAGCATGCCATTCTGACTCATTCACGTGAGCGTGAGTTTCTGACTCAAAAAAAAAGAAAGAAAGAAGTTATTAATATAGTTTTAGACTCCACAATGCAACCGATTTTTGTCAAGTTTTGATGTGGTATCGAGGAAGAGTATCAGCAATGATCTGAAAAGGTGATTAAAATATTCCTTCCTTTTCCAATTACACATCTCTGTGAGGCTGGATTTTTTTTCAGAACAATATATCATAATAGACTGAACACAGAAGCAGATATAATTCCAGACAAACAAAAGCTGAGAGACCTCATCATCACCACCAGAGACCTTCCTTACAAGAAGTGCTAAAGGGAATTTTCCAAGCTGAAAGAAAAGCATGCTAATTAGTCACATGAAAACATGTGAAAGTAGAAAACGCACTGGAAAAAGTAAATATATGATCAAATTCAGAATATCCAAATGCTATTACAGTGATGTATAAATCACTTTTATCTTTAGTATGGAAGTTAAAAAACAGAAGCAGCTATGAAAATCTAACTGTCTTCTGTTAAGCCAGACATTCAAAAAATATTTGCAAAAACAAAAACAATGCCATTCTTCCCACTATTTTATTGTATTGGAAAGTTATTTTTAATTAAAATTTTAATTTATATTCATGTTAATTTGTAACATTTATTATTTGCTAATGAGTTAACAAATAAACATCTAAAATTCTTCTCATTTTTAATTTCTAATATAAATATATACCAATAGGTATGATTCATATAAACAATATCTTGTTAGGTCCTTAATAATTTTTAAAAATGTAATGGGGGCCGGGCACAGTGGCTCATGCCTGTAATCCCAGGGGTTGGAGAGCAAACTGGGCAATGTGGCAAGACCGTGTCTCTACAATAAATCAAGAAAAATTAGCCTGGCGTGGTGGCACACACCTGTAGTTCCAGCTACTTGGAAGGCTGAGGTGGAAAGACTGCCTGAGCCCAGCAGGTCAAGGCTGCAGTAGCCGTAAACATGCCACTGCACTCCAGCCTGGGCGACACTGTGAGACTCCCACTCATAAAACAAAAGAATGTAATGGGGTCCTGAGACCAAAAAGTTTGAGAACTATTCTATTGGGTTGTATCTTTTTTATACTGATTCATGGGAATATATATTCAAAATACTGGTACTTTGTCAGTTAAACATACAGCAGTATCTTTTCCCTATCTGAGCCTTGTCTTTTCACATATTTACCACTTTCTTTGCTCTTCATTTCTTTGTTTTCCAGACTTTCCATCTGAGATCACTTTCCTTCTGCCTGAAGTACATTCTTTAGAATTTCCTTTAGTTAGATGTGGTGACAGGAGACTCTCTTTTGACTGAAAATGTCTTTAATTAGCACTCATTCTGGATATGTATTTTCACTGGATTTAGAATCCTAGATGGGCAGTTTTTGTCCCTTATTAACATGCAAGTTAGCACTCTACTGGCTTCCACTGTTGCTGTTGAGACGTCAACTGTCAGTCTAACTACTGCATCTTTGAGGGCATCCTATTGTTTCTCCAGTTATTTTTTATAATTTTGTCTTTGTCTTAGTGTTATGAAGTTTCTCTTTGATGTATCTAGAGTAGAGAGTTTATCCTGCCTGATTTGTTAGGCTTCTTAAAACTGCAGACTAGTGTCTTTCATCAGTTCTGGAATTTTATCAGTCACTATTTCTTCAAATATCACCTTGGTCTTTGCTCTATTCTCATTCTGTAATCTTAATTAAAACTATGTTAGATCTTTTCACTGCACTCTCCATTTCTGGTCATCTTTTACCATAATATTTAATCTCTTAACTCCCTTTGCTACATGCTGGATAATATCTTCTAACCAATTTTCTAGTTAAACTACCCATCCATTAAGTTTTAAATTTTCATATTATATCTATTATATCTTTCAATTTTAGAAATTCTTTTGACATGTTTTAGCTTTTTGTAGTTTCCTGCAGATATTTTCAAGTTTTTCTTGTATTTCTTTCTTTTTTTTTCTTTTTTTTTGAGTCAGAGTCTCACTCTGTCACCCAGGCTAGACTGCAGTGGCACATTCACGGCCACTAGCCTCGACCTGCTAGGTTCAGGCGATCCTTCTACCTCAGCCTTCCAAGTAGCTGGAACCACAGATGTGCGCCACCATGCCTGGCTAATTTTTTGATTTGACAAGGTCTCACCAAGTTGCCCAGGCTGGTCTCAAACCCCTGGACTCAGGCAATTCTCTCGCCTCTGCCTCCCAAAAGTGCTGGGATTATAGGTATGACCCACCGTGCCCAGCTTCTTGTATTTCTTTAAACACAGTAAGTATAGGTGTCTTCTAGTACACAAAGTCTTTGTAGTTACATTTCACTTCACTGTTGTTTCTTCTAATTCTTGCTTAGAGTAATTTGTCTCTTTGTGTACACAGGGAAATTTTGTTTGAATATTTTTTTCAGGGCTAGGATAAAGGTATCTTTCCACAGAGAGAATCTGTGTTTGCTTCTGCCTGGCATGTAGGTGCTCTATCAGTTCAGGACCACTGGACCATTCAGGTAGGATAAATTTGCACAGTTATGGCTGCCTGAAGGTTACTTTGTAGTACAACCTATTGTCTGGGTTTTTCCTCCTTCCTGTCCTCCTATCATCTGCTCAGTTCAGTGCTAATGCAATATTTTTGCAATCTGCTGAAGGAAAGGAACACTTACTTTTGGCTGTACTATACTCTAAGGATATATAGTCTTTTCACTTCAATTTGAAGACTACCTTCTTTTATAATCTCCACCTTGTGTTTTGACTTTTATCCTGGGGTTTGACTTTCATCTTCCTCATGCCATGAGAACATGAAAATCAAAGTTCAAGTTTGCCTTCCAGTAAACATACTCAGTGCAAAGCAATTTCAGTATTCTTCTTACCTCTCTTAGATTTGACCTTAGTATTTTCACAGTTCGTTGATACTTTTGAGAAGTTGGGTTTTTAAATCCAGTATTTGATCATTCTTTTCAAAAAAAGATGGCTAATCCAAATAAACTAGCCTGTTATATTATAGGAAATAGATTCATTCTTTTTTTTTTTTCAGTCTTTAAACATAAGACCAATATAACAAAGTGAAAAAGAAAATGACACATAATTCTCCCTTCTATATTTTTTAATCTTTGTGCATATTCCTTTCTAGTCCTTGACCACAGACATATGTTTTTTTTTTTACATAGGTTATACCAATCTGACATTTTCACAGCAGCTGACATACATGCTTATTATTGGGGTAATAGTTAACAAAGAATAACAGTCAAGGAGAAAAAGAAAAAAAAACTTAAGAAAAACATCCCAAAATTGCAAAGATCTTCTTTTGGGAGTCAACTTACCGAAAGACGAGATCCAGCTCTTGCTCTGGCAATACTCTCCTTTTCTTTTTCAGATACCCTTCTCTGCACAGCCTGGAAATTGTTTAAGGCCGCAGAGAAGTCATTCATGAGGCGTTCCTTCTGAAGTCTCTGCTGGCGCTAAGAAAATTAAGAAAGAACTTGAAATTTCATATTAACCCAGAATCATTTGGTTTTAATTCCCATTAAAAGCAAAATTAGCCGGGCTCAGTGGCTCAGCCTGTAATCCTGCACCTTGGGAGGCTGAGGTGAGTGGATTGCCTGAGCCCGCGGGTTCGAGACCCACCTGGGCAACTTGGTGAGACCTCATCTCTACAATAAATCAAAAAATCGCTGGGCATGGTAGCACGCGCCTGTAATTCCAGCTACTTGGAAGGCTGAGGCGGAAGGATCACCGGAGCCCAGCAGGTCGAGACTGCGGTGGCCGGGAGCGAGCTACTGCACTCCAGTCTGGGCGACGGAGTGAGACTCCAACTCAAAAAAAATAAAAAATAAAACAATGAGCCAGACATCGTGGTAAGCGTCTGTGGTTCCAGCTTCTTGGAAGGCTGAGGCGGAAGGTCGAGGCTGCAGTGGCCATGAGCACGCCACTGCACTTCACTCCAGGCTGGGCAATAGAGTAAAACTCCAACTCAAAAAAAAAAAAAAGAAAGAAATATTATGACTGGCAGTGGGAAAAGAGGGATAAAGTCAAGAATGAGTCAAACTGAAAACCTGGAAGAATGATGGTAATACTAAAAGCATATTTAGGTGACAACCCTCTTTCTTCTGAGATTTTTATTTTTGCATAAACAACATTATAACAATAAGAAGGGAGGAGACTTCATTACCCAACCTCAATACCCAAAAATACTCTTTTAAGCATATCATAAACATTTTCCATGTTATTGTATACTCTTCACAATTATGATCTTTAACTGTTATATATATTCCATCAAGTTGATCTAGTAAATTTTATGTAAATATTTCTTCCAAGCCAGGCTTGGAGGCTCAGCCTGTAATCCCGCGCTTTGGGAGGCTGAGGTGAGTGGATTGCCTGAGCCCGCGGGTTCGAGACCCGCCTGGGCAACTTGGTGAGACCTCATCTCTACAATAAATCAAAAAATTAGCCGGGAGTGGTAGCGCGCACCTGTAGTTCCAGCTACTTGGAAGGCTGAGGCGGAAGGATCGCTGGAGACCAGCAGGCCGAGGCTGCGGTGGCCAGGAGCGTGCCACTGCACTCCAGTCTGGGCGACACAGTGAGACTCCAACTCAAAAAATATATATATTTCTTCCAGATACTTCCCAGTTTTTTATTTTTATTTTGTAGGGACAAAGTCTTACCATGTTGCCCAAGCTACTCTCAAACTCTTGGGCTTAAGCAGTCCTCCTGCCTCAGCCTTCCAAAGAGCTGGAGTATAGGAATGAGCCACCATGCCCAGAAAAGTTTTTGACTAATATAAATAAAGCTAAAGTGAGCCCTATTGTAACAGCTAATTTTTATATGGTGCTTACCTTGTACTAATACTGTAGTAAGTGCCTTATATTATAACTCATTTAATCTATACAACAACCTATATCAATTAGGTATTATTATTATTACTATTTTTTTTGAGTTGGAATCTCACTCTGTTGCCCAGGCTGGCATGCAGTGGCACACTCACTGCCACCCCAGCGTTGACCTACTGGGCTCTGGCGATCCTTCCACCTCAGCCTTCCAAGTAGCCAGAACTACAGGTGTGTGCTACCACACCAGCTAATTTTTTGATTTATTGTAGAGAGGAGGTCTCACCAAGTTTCCTGGACTGGTCTCAAGCCTGCAGGCTCAGGCAATCCTCTTGCTTCGGCCTCCCAAAGTGCTGGGATTACGGCTGATCCATCAAGGCCGGCCCAATTAGGTATTATAATAGTTTCTCTTTTATAGATCAGAAAACTGAAGCACAGAGAGATTATGCAGTTTACCCAGGACCACACAGTAAGTGGCAAAGATGGGATTTAAATCCAGGAAATTTGCTCCAGAATACAGTTGCCTTTTATTTGCCTTCAGAATTTTTTTTTTCCTTAAGACAGATTTGCATCAGTGAGAATATTAGGTCAAAAGGCACAGACTGTTTTGTGATGGTAAGTATTGTCAATCAACAATACTTGTTTAGATTAAACATGAGGAACTCGGTAAAAAACACATTAAATTTTAAGTGAAGGTAGTATATTCAGGAGATGTCAGAACAAGATTTAGTGATATGGACCACGTACTCAGAGGCTTAGTGATATGGACCAAGTACTGAGAGGCTTAGGGACTAGGGTTGGAAGATCTGAAGGTCATGATCATAAAGATAAAAGGAGGTTATAAAAGTAGATAAGATGCCTGAGGGAGAAAGTCTAAAGTAAAAAAATTAACAGATCAATGGCAGAGCCTGGCGGCATGCCCATTTTTAGGAGGCTATAGTAGCAGGGAAGAAGGTGGAGTTCAACCAGGGATCTCTAGAGTTCGGGGACAGAAGGAAAGAGACTCATGGAGAGAAGAATGTTTCAGCAGAGACAGGATGGGCAAGAGAATCAAAGGAAAGAGAGAAGAAAAGTGAATAAAGACTCACAAAAGGATTAGCCAGGCACAGTGGCACACACCTGTAGTCCTAGCTACTCTGGAGGCTGAGGCAGGAGGATGGCTTGAGCCCAGGAGTTTGAGGCTACAGTGAGCTGTAAGTACACCACTACACTCCAGCCTGGGTAACAGAGAAAAACTCTGCTTCTTAAAAAAAAAAAAAAACAACTCAAAAAAAGCTGCTGGATTTGTAACTAGATCACTGATGACAGTACATAAGTATGGAAAAAAACTGAAAGTAAGAGTAATGGTTTGATGTGCAGGGCAGTAGTAAAAAGACGGATGATGGGGCTAAGATTAATTAAATGAGGAAAGAGTAAAAAGACAAAAGGATACTCAGCACAATAGGAGGAAGGGAATCAAGGAACTGTATTTCGCCAGAGAGAGTATGTTTGTAGATTGACTTTGAGATTTTAATGATCCAAGATAATGGACAGGAACGATAGCATGCATAATCCAAAAATAACTTCTATTTGGTTTAGGAAGACATTTGGTGAATTTTGTTTTGGTGGCAGATTTAACTTTATATTTTGCTTAGGCTACTATTTAACTCTTAACTACTTCCAATACTCAGCATCAGACACTTAGATTCCTTTTTTATTACTATGAAAACTATCTACAAGTGTATACTCACTAAGTGCACAGCTGGGAGAAGGAAAGGGGTGATTTGGGAGCAATCTGGAGATACTGGATGGCAGGCAGGAACTGGCCCATAATTGAAATGTCAGCATGAGTAGCAACTAAAACTAACAGCCCATATATAGACAACCAAAGGTTAACTACCTTGTAGCAGGGGGGCAAAACGCCAGATTGAATTTACGCTACACAGAACACCTTGCCAGTTTAACACTAATGCTTTTCAAAGTTTTTGAAGGAAACTCACAGTAAGAATTTGACATCATGTCCTAGGAGCATATACATACACGCGTTTTTTTTTTTTGTTTTTTTTTTTTTTTGCCTTCAGAGCCATCAAAGATAGAACATCATCATTTTAAAAGTTCAATAATAAAAGCAACATAAGTTAAGTGTACCCTAAATAGTATATAACCTAAAAATAAAACAGAATCACAAGGTTGGGTGCAATGGCTCATGCCTATAATCCCGGCACTTTGGGAGGCTGAGGCAGGGGGACTGCTTGAGGCCAGGAATTCATGACCAGCCTAGGCAACATGGCAAGACCCTGTCTCTACAAAAAAAAAAATTTTTTTTCTTTAAATTAGCTGGGCATGGTAGCATGCACCTATAGTCCTAGTACTCAGAAGGCGAAGGCAAGAGGATCACCTGAGCCCAGGAGCTCAAGGTTGCAGTAAACTATGATCATTCTACCGCACTGTAGCCTGGGAGACAGAGACCCTGTCTCTTAAAAAGAAGAAGAAAAAAAAAGACTCACAATAGGCTAAGATAGAGAAGGCTTTGTTCATAGGAGAGATCTGAACGACAGGTGCAAAAGCCAAGCCATAATAAGGAGAGGACACATCAGACTTTAGGAATGTGTGAAAGAAAGACATGGTACATTAAGGGAACAAACTGTGAGTTTTTAAAGGATTTACTGTAAATAGCCACTGAAAAGAGAAATCTTTTTCCCTGAGCATTTCCTTAACCTGAGACCTGTAAATAACTCACGGTGGGACATGACGATGATCACAAAATATGAAAGAAAGGCATTTGGTTAAAATTTATAGACAATAGATAAAAACAAACTAAGACCAAATCTACAAACATAAAGTTGCTAACCAAATCCCAAAGAGATACAAACAGATTCCTCTTCAGTAAAGCCCGTTTTATTAACATATTAATAATATATTATTAGTAAGAGCAGTGGCCAACACATATTGAGTACCTACTAGATACCAGGCACTTTGTCACATCTGGTGCATATATTCTTTCTATTGTCCCAATAGGTACATATCCCCCACTTTATGGTTAAAGAAACTGAGGTTCAGAGAAGCTCTACCTAGTACCAAAGGCCAACTTATTTTTGTTCTATATACAAGGGGAACCCCAAAAAACCTGAAATTATCTTTTGGATAGCAGGTCCCTTGTAGTACAGGCTTCCCCACTAGATAAGTGTTCTAGGTACCCATTGGCATCATCACACCAGCTAGCATTGTTGTGAGAGCCTGCATTTGACTTCGGTGAGTTTTTTTGGAGATTCTTTCAACACAAGATTTACAAGCTCACCTGCCCACACTGCACTGAGTGTTCAGCAGTTTTTGACCAAAAATGGCATGAACCCCCCATGTCCCACCCTCCCTATTCACCTGATCTTTTTTTTGTTTCCCCTGATGAAAAAATGTCCTCAAAGGGAAATGTTTTACCAATGTGGGGTGAAACAAATAATGGCAGAAGCACGACAATGCATCAAATCTGACACGTTCAAAAACTATTTTCAGCATGGAAAAAACATCTCGATAGGCGTACTGTATTAAACAGAGAGGACTTTTTCTTTTCTTTTTTTAAGCAGGATTTATTGAGAGGACAGAAAAGCTCCCACAATGGGAGAGGACCCGAAGGGGTTGCCCTGGAGAGTACTTTGAAGGTGACTAAAGTTTAAACACATAAGAATAAATATACAATTTTTAATAAATTACAGTGTTTTTGGGGTCTCCCCCCATACTGCCTATCAACTAACACAAAGTCCTTTCCTAAACAAATGGAAACAAAACAAAATGGAAAATACCAACCTGTTCTGAAGTAGATAAGGGAAGGGGCAAGGACCCTAACTCCTTCAGCAATTCATTTGTTTCCTTGGCAAGTTGATTTGTGGAATGTTGTAACTGTTGCCTAAGAGAGAAAAGGTATGATTCAGGATGTTGTCACTTCTTGAAAGCTGTTATACTCAGAATCACTTTGTTCTCGGAGTGCCTCATAATGCAGGGAATGAAGGGCCATTGGAAGAAATGGGTCCCTAGATGTCCAGGTTTACAACAAAATTTCAGAAATATTACCCAGACAGACCCACTTCAAGGCATCTTTACGTTACTGAGCAGAAAGAATCTGCCTCCATGACACCTGCTGAAAGAAGCACAGATCAGGAATTTTAACTCTCTGGGGAGAAAAGAAAAGCATATCAGCAGTTCTGATAAAAATAGAAGAACAATTGCCACCCACACCTAAATCTAATAGTTTTAACACACTGAACTCACTCATAAAAAACTCTTGCATTGAATTTCCCAGGAGTTCTGCATGGTTAGTGTCTGTTACAGTCCACTGACTAGAAGCCAGGCACAGGTGGTTGCATGAAACATGCTTTAAAAGCACAGCTTCCAGGCTGGGCGTGATGGCTTATACCTATAATCCCAGTCCTTTGGGAGGCCGAGGATTGCCTGAGCTCATGGGTTCAAGACCAGCCTGGGCAACTTGGCGAGACCTC
Organism: Tarsius wallacei; assembly: GCA_963574415.1. NCBI lineage: Eukaryota > Metazoa > Chordata > Mammalia > Primates > Tarsiidae > Tarsius > Tarsius wallacei. The sequence continues at coordinate 10,396 of CAUYQG010194005.1, forward strand.
ATCTCTACAATAAATTTTTTAAAAATTAGCCGGGCATAGTGGCACCTGCCTGTAGTTCCAGCTACTTGGAAGGCTGAGGCAGAAGGATCACCTGAGTCCATCAACTTGAGGCTGCAGTGGCAGTGAGCATGCCACTGCACTTCAGCCTGGGTGACAGAGTGAGACTCCAACTAAAAAAAAAAAAAAAACAGCTTTCACCAGGCACAGTGTCTCATACCTGTAATCCCAGCACTTTAAGAAGCCAAGGTGGGAGGATTGCCTGAGCCCAGGAGTTCAAGATCAGCCTGGGCAACATAGTAAGACCTTGTCTCTACAAAAAAAAAAAAAAATTATTTGGGCATGGTGGCAAACGCCTATAGTCCCAGCAACTTGAGAGGCTGATACAGAAGGATCTCCTGAGCCTAGAAGGTTAAGGCTGTGGTGAGCCGTGATTGTGCCACTGCCTGGATGACAGAGTGAGACCCCAACTCAAAGCAAACAAACAAACAAACAAACATAAGGATTGGCAACTGACACTGGCACCAAAAACAAAAAACAAAAAACTGTAAGTTGTAGGGAGGGAAGCAAATGTAAGAGGAAAGAATATGTAACATTAAGTGGGATTGAAAGTAGGAGAAATACAAAAAGAACTTCTTTCATTCATGGTTTCCTCTACTTTCTAGTCATTTCTACAAAGCCTTTAAGAGAAGGCAGAAAAAACATATGCTATGATTTGTGTCTACCTCCCAAATTCATATGTAGAAAGTCTAACCTTTAAGGTGATGGTATTAGGATGTGGAGTCCTTTGGGAAGTGATTAGGTCATGAGGGTGGAGACTCCATGAACAGAACTAGTGCCCTTATAAAAGAGGCTCCAAAATAAGCTTTGCCTCTTCTACCAAATGAGGACACAGTGAGACAGCACCAAAAAAGCAGGGCCAGGCTCAGTGGCTCAGCCTGTAATCCCAGCACTTTCAGAGGCCGAGGTAAGTGGATTGCCTGAGCCCGCAGGTTTGAGACCAGCCTGGGCAACTTAGAGAGACCTTGTTTCTACAATAAATTAAAAAAAATTAGCCAGGGTGGTAGTGTGCACCTGTAGTTCTGGCTACTTGGAAGGCTGAGGCAGAAAGATCGGTGAAGCACAGCAGGTCGACACTGGGGTGGTCATGAGTGTGCCACTGCACTCCAGCCTGGGCGACTGAGTGAGACTCCAACTCAAAAAGAAAAAAAGAAAGAAAAAGCAGGCCTTCACCATACATTGTATCTCCCAGTGCCTTGATCTTGGACTTCTCAGCCTCTACAACTATGAGAAATAAATGTCTGGTTTATAAACTACCTAGTTTGTAGTGTTTTGTGATAGCAGCACGAACAGACTTAGATACCATATTACTAATCATGTATGCCTTTTCACCACAAATGGGCCTCCAGGATAAAAAACAAGGAATTCAAAAACAAGAAGTCAATCAGGAGCTTGAACATCCCAAGCAGTAATAAAACATCCAAAGATATTTCACATCTCCCTGGAAAAAGCTCATGATAATGACAGCCATCCTCTCACTTCACAGTGTCTAGGAAAGGAAACAAAGAATATTGCTCAGAATATTTTAAAGGTGAAGAATAGAACTAAAAGCAGAAATGGAGTAGAAGAGGATATGATAAAAAGAATCAGGGTTGAGTGCAGTGGCTCACGCCTGTAATCCCAGCACTTTGGGAGGTCAAGACCAGAGAACTGCTTGAGCCCAGGAGTTCAAGACCAGCCTGGGCAACATAGTGAGACCTTGTCTCTACAAAATTCAAAAACTTAGCCGTCATGGTGGCATGCACCAGTAGTCCCAACTACTTGGGAGGCTGAGGCAGAAGGATCACCTAAGACCAGAAGGTCAAGGTTGTGGTAAGCTGCAATGATGACACTGCCCCCCAACCTGGGCAACAGAGTATGAGACTCTGACTCAAAAATTAAAAATTAAAAAAAAAATCAGGAGTCTATACTACCACTATTCTCTCCCTCAGGCTCCTCTTGGGTCATTCTGAATAACTTTTTGTAATATTATATATATAGTAGTCTCTCAGTATTCTGGGGGATAAGTTTCCTCCCCACAAGTCCCTGATATAAAATGGCATATGTTTGCTACTTATGCATATCCTCCTGTATACTTTAAATCACCTAGATTATTTATAATACCTAATACAATGTAAATGCCAAGGAAATAGTTGTTCTACTGTACTGTTTAGGAACTAAAGACAATAAAAAATATCTGTACACATTTAATAGAGACACAATTTTTCCCCCAAATATATTGATCCATGGTTGGTTGAATCCATGGATGCAGAATCCATTGATGTGGCATGCCAACTGTGGTTGGAAATCCAACTAGACTAGATCATCAGAAGTCCTGTGCCAACAAGGAAGCTCATTTAGGTAGAGTTGTGAGCAGAATATAGTTTAATAAGGATGGGAGTTCCCTTCTCTACTACCTAAATTGTTCTGCTGAACTGCCCAAGAGAAGAAAGAACCAGAGTTCAAGGACTTTGAAAGGCAGTAGAGATCACAATCCATGAATATACTTTGTTGCCCTCTTTTAGATCCAGCTATTACCTCATGACCCATTGCCTCTCATTCTGACTTCACAGACCTGAAACCAAAGCTGCTGTGCAGCAAAGAACCCTCATAAATCCAACCCTGGTAGGAAACTACTCACAGATTTTCCTGTAGTTTGCTTGAGTCCTGCTTAGTTCCTAGCTGGCTCATCAAATTCTTTATCTGAGCAGCTGGGGAGAGAGGGGGAAAAGATTTGTTTAAAAGAAAAATACATTCATCATGAGTACCCTACATCTTAGATCACTGGTCTCTCCACATTCAGAATAAGCACAAGCAACTAATAGAAACCATGCTATGATCAAAACCTTGACATATACATTCCTCTAAAAATTAATTTCAAGATTCACTTTTCTCCTATAGTATAACTATGTCACTAAGTAGAAGGTGATGGTACTGCTCATAATCTCCAAATAATATGCTTATTTTTCTAGATCTCCCATAGTATTGGTTAAAAATTCCAACACCTTTGGAAGGGCCTTGATATCAAATGTCAATCTGCAATAATAAAAAATTTAAATCCACTAATACAAAATAACTTTTCTATAGCAAACATTTTTGAAAAGACAAGTACATTTATTATTACTAATAGGTTACCACTGATTGAGCACCTTTATGTGCCAGGCACTATGGTAAGAGCTTTTTTGTACATTTTCTTATTAATTTAATTTTCACAGCAATAATCTGAACTAGACATATCTTCATTTTGCAGATGATATATTTAGAAGAGGTTAAGGTGGCTTATACCTGTAAGCCCAACACTTTGGGAGGCAAAGGCAGGAGGATTGCCTGAGTCTAAGGGTTTAAGACCAGCCTGGGCAACTTGGCGAGACCTCATCTCTATAATAAATCAAAAAACTAGCCGGGCATGGTGGCACATGCCTGTAGTTCCAGCTACTTGGAAAGCCGAGGCGGAAGGATCTCCTGAGCCCAGCAGGTTGAGACTGCTGTGGCCATGAGTGTGCCACTGTACTCCAGCCTGGGCAACAGAGTGAGTACCAACTCAAAAAAAAAAAAGAAGAGGTTCAAAAGAAGAGATTTCTTGTTTGCTTGCGTGCTTTCTTTGTTTTGTTTTTTTTTTAGTTGGAGTCTCACTCTGTTGCCCATGGCTCAACCTGCTGGGCTCAAGCAATCCTTCCACCTCAGCTTTCCAAGTAGCTGGAACTACAGATGTGTGCTACCAGGCCTGGCTTTTTTTTTTTTTTTAAATTGTAGAGGCAAGGTCTCACCAAGTTGCCCAGGCTGGTCTCGAACTCCTGGGCTTAGGCAATCCTCTTACCTCAGCCTCCCAAAGTGCTGGGATTACAGGCTGAGCCACCGCACACGGCTGTTTGCTTGCTTTCTAAGAGCATTCACTGTCTTCTACTATAAGCAGCTGGTATACAGAACATATTAACAGACTACTCTTTGCCCAGAGAAAATACACTTATTTTCAAGTTTCAGTAGAACTTCAAAAGATAACATAACACAATAGGTATACAGCTCTTCCAGCCAAACTCAGCCTCCCTTGTGAAAGTCTTTCCTATCCTCTCTGGATTAATGTCAAAATGTCACTTGTGAAACACCAGAATGCTTAACTGACTACATTAGTGGAAGAAGATGAGGAAACCTATACTGTTTAACTTGTAAATATTATGTAGACAATATACATACAATGCTTCCATGTCCAATATGAAAGAACCCTCACTTATAATTTTGAAATTTAAAGTTAATTGCTCTAAATTCACTTTTTGGTAATGGTACTCTTTAAAATAACAAAATTTGAGGATCATAGTCATGGCTTTGTTCCTAATTTGGTCACCAAGATTAGCAAAAAATAAGCTAAAATTTATTAAGTACCAGTTACCTTACAATAACACTGGCATGCTAATGATAGTCCCTAAGTCTGATAAGAAGCAATGATTAGGCAAACAGCTAATTGACCACTGGGGGACTCTACTAAACAGCAGCAGAGCAGCCCAGACCTTAGCAGTATGTACAAGTTATCTCTCCCTAGACAAAATCACTGCATCATTGTAGTCACAAGGCAAAAATTTCCAGAGTCAAGAACATATAGATTTGTAGCACTTCAGATTACAGTTTTATCTATTTTGAGATCATGTTTTCCGAGCAAAAATGTGATCCCATGATGGAAATATAGAATTCACTTGATTAAAAGCTTGCCTTTTGACAAAACATCTCCAAAATAGATCTACTCTACTAAGTGAGAGTTACCTATAGCTTAATAGTTCCCTGGGAAAACATAAGCACTATAATTACTGCATTCTGCTAAGATAGTATTATGCATGATATAAATAACCACTTTTCTTCATCACTAGCACGTGGAATGTCCTTCTTATCTATGTAAAATGGGAATCAGGATACCACTAAAGCTATGGGCAGCCATAAAAAAAACATGAAAGAAGGCAGGCATTAGCATATACAGAGCATTTACTATGTACCAGATACTAAGTATTTGATAGCATTACCTTATTTGATCCCAACAACCTTTTATGTAAGTATTATCATCCCAATATTGCATATTGCATATGAGCACAATGAGCCTCATAAGAGTTATAGAACTCATTCATTCAGAGTGGAGTACCTACTCTACACTGTTCTATGCCCTAGAAGATGTTTTCTTTTTTTTTTGAGTCAGTCACCATGCCCAGTTAATTTTTTGATTTATTACGGAGATGAGGTCTCGCCATGTTGCCCAGGCTGGTCTCGAACCCACAAGCTCAGGCAATCCTCTGGCCTCCCAAAGTGCTGGGATTACAGGTGTGAGCCATTGTACCTGGCTAGGATGCCTGCTTTCAAGAAGCTTACTTTCTAAGGAAAAGAGATAGGTAATAAACATATATCAGGTAGTATAAAGTGGTATAAGTGGTATGGTGGTAAACATATATCAGATATAAATAAATACACATATATCCAGTGGTGTAAGTGGTATAAAGAGAAATAAATTCTGGTAAGAGAATGACAAGGGAAGGCAGAGGATACTATTTTATACAGGGTGATCAAAACCTCTCTGATACCATGTAGCTCTCTGGGGGAGGAGCATTCTAGGCAAAGAGGGTAATTAGTACAAAGTCCCCCAAGCAAGAGCGCTTGTTGTGATGGAGGGACAGCAAGTAGGCCAGGATGGTTACAGCAGAGTGAGCAACAGAGAGTAGAGAGGTGGTCAAAGAGGTAGTAGGGAGGCAGACTTATAAGGCCATGTAGCAATTATAAGGACTTTTAATTTTAATGAAATGGGAAGCGACCAAAGGGTTTTGAGCAGAGTCATAATTCAAACCCATGCTAATTCCAATGGCTACATTCTTTGTGCCACATTATGTTCTCTCAAAGCTGACTCTTAAAGGAAATAGAGTGTAGTTGCACAGGGCAGGCCTGGGTTTCCCAGTGTTTAACGTAGCCTCACCCTACATGATACCTCCCTAATGAAATAGTTCTCTGCTCCAAATAGGCTGATGTTCTTGCTCTAACCTGCTCCCTTTCCCAATTCCCTCCCACCTATGGGAATATTGCTCTGCACTCACCAGAGTCCAGCAGAGTGCCAGGCACCCAGTCATACATAACTAATTACTGATTCATTGAGTTAGCCTCCCTTTCACATTGTGGCAATCTCTTTGAGGCAGAAGATATGAATGAATATAAGCTAGGAATAATAATTATGAGACCTGAAATCTAAACCAGACTTCACTACTAGATGTATGGCACTAAGCAAGTCATTTCATTTGTCCAGGTCTCTTTTTCACCAATTGTAGAGATATTCAGATTTAACTAATATTTATCAAGTACTGTTTGTGTTTTTATTTTCTCTCTTTAAATCTTTACAATTGACCAGGTGTGGTGGCTCACACCTATAATTCCAGCACTTTGGGAGGCCAAGGTGAGAGGAGTGAGACTCCAACTCAAAAAAAAAAAAATCTTCACAACTATGTGAGGACTAAATGATCACTAAGTACTCCTACCACTCAATGCTCAGTTCTAAAATTCAGCAATAATGAAATAGCTCAAGTCCCAGTATGATGCTATGTAACCAAGGAGATTTTCTGCAACCCAAAAGTTTGGCTTAGAGAGAGAGGTTCCACCTGTGACTTCCTTAACTTCATTAATGCAAGGTACAAATAGGACTGGACTGACTATTGTCTCTAGGGGGCAGACTGCATTCTACTCATTTTTGTATATGCATAACTCCCTCCAACACACATACACACCCCCCTCCAGAAAATGGTTGAATATATGATGACACATAAAGGCAGATTCAGCAAAAAATAAAGGAACTACATCTCTTCTTACTGATTGCCTTTATTTATTTTTGGGGGTTGGAATCTCACTCCGTCACCCAAGCTGGAGTGAAGTGGCATGCTCACGGCCACTGCAGCCTTGACCGGCTGGGTTCAGGCAATCCTTCCACCTCAGCCTTCCAAGCAGCTGGAAAAACAGGCATGTGCTATGATGCCCAGCTAATTTTTTGATTTATTGTAGAGATGAGGTCTCACCAAGCTGCCCAGGCTATTCTCGAACTCGTGGGCTCAGGCAATCCCCTCACTTTAGTCTCCCAAAGTGCTGGGAGAAAGGCTTGAGCCACCGCTAATTGCCTTTAAAAAGTAGAGCACTCCTTAGTAATTCTAGAGGTATATCAAAGTATCAAGTTATTAATCATCTATCAAAACTTATTAAACACCCTACAGAGCTATGGGAATTTTATAGAATATGGAAAAAAATCAATTAATAATCAGCTATCCTCTGTGTATTCTCAGCACAGAACTTTTTTCCAACTCAACTTTTCTGATTTCCTTTGTTGAGATGACTGAACGTGTAGGGTGGGGATGGATGGGGGTTGGAAATGTGAGGGGGCTGGGACTTTATAGGGTCGTTCACTAGTTAAGCAGGGGAATTAATCTAAGCTTTCATTAACTCTTTCTAAATTCCCAAATATTAAGATATTTTCCTGGCCAGGTGCAGTGGCTTAGTCTGTATTCTCAGGCTTGCCTGAGCCGTGGGTTTGAGACCCGCCTGGGCAACTTGGTGAGATCATCTCTACAATAAATCAAAAAATTAGCTGGGCGTGGTAGCACGCACCTGTAGTTTCAGCTACTTGGAAGGCTGAGGCGGAAGGATCGCCGGAGCCCAGCAGGTTGAGGCTGCGGTGGCCAGGAGCATGCCACTGCTCTCCAGTCTGGGCGACAGAGTGAAACTCCAACTCAAAAAAAAAAAAAAAGAATAAATACAACAATTTTTAAATAAAATTTCGGTTTTTGGGGTTCCCCATCGTATGTATAAACATGTTATAAAATTCCTAGATATAACATATAGAGGTCATTGAGTCACTATTTTTGAACAAATCCCTGATGACGATCACGGAGGGCAGTATTCAAAAAGTTCTGCTTCCTTGGGTTACAGTAAACTAAGACACTATTGTCCTTATGATTTGAGTTTTAGGGTATCTGATACCTGAGTCTTGCTAGAAACTTTTAGGAAAATATTCTTTCTTTTTTTTGAGTTGGAGTCTCACTCTTGTCGCCCAGGCTGGAGTGCAGTGGCATACTTACAGCCTCAGCAACCTGGACCTGCTGGGCTTAGGCGATCCTTCCACCTCAGTCTTCCAAGTAGCTGGAACTACAGATGCATGCCATCATGCCTGGCTAATTTTTGTGATTTATTTTAGAGACGAGGTCTCACCAATTTGCCTGGGCTGGTCTCAAACCCCTGGGCTCAGGCAGTCCTCTCGCCTCGGCCTCCCAAAGCGCGGGATTACAGGCTGAGCCACTGAGCCCGGCTGTGTCTTTATTCTTACATGTTTAAACTTCAGTCACCTCAAAGTATTCTTCTTTTGATCCAATTACATCTATTGAGAAGCTTTTCCACTGCTCTAAAGCTTTTGAACTCGTCAATTTTGATGCCTTTTAGTGCTTCTGCCATTTTTTTTTTTTTTAGTTGGAGTCTCACTCTGTCGCCCAGACTGGAGTACAGTGGCACGCTCCCGGCCACCGCAGCCTCGACCTGCTGGGCTCCAGCGATCCTTCCGCCTCAGCCTTCCAAGCAGCCAGAACTACTGCTACCACGCCTGGGTAGTTTTTGATTTATTGTAGAGACAAGGTCTCACCAAGTTGCCCAGGCTGCTCTTGAACTCACAGGCTCAGGCAATCCACTCGCCTGGGTCTCCCAAAGTGCTGAGACTACAGGCTGAGCCACCAAGCTCGGCGTGCTTCTGCCATTTTTGTTTCACCTCTTCCACATGGGCAAAACATTTCTCTTTGAGGACTTTTTTCATCCAGGAAAACAAAAGAAGTCACTCAGGTTGAGATAGGGTGAATTGGAAGTATGGGGAGCAGGAATCATGCTGTTTTAGGTCGAAAACTGCTGAACACTCAGTGCGGTGTGGGTAGGTGCATCGTCATGGTGGAAGAACCAGTCACCTGTTTGCCATAACTTGGGACATTTCTTAAACAAATCATGACACAACCGTCTAAACTGATAAAAACTTTGGTTGACCGTTTTGATCCAGAGAAACAAATTTCGAGTGTACTACAAGGGGCCTGCCCTCCAAAAGATAATTCTGGGTTTTTTTAGGTCTCCCTTGTATATTTATTTTCACTTGCGTGTATTTAAAATAGCAAAAAGTGATACTTTCTAGAAATATTTTTACCAAAATGAGTTGAATCTTCTGGTCAACTTGGTTAATGAGAAAACTCCTTTTCCATACATTCTAGTAAATGCAAGTTTTACTTTAAATGAGCATGTTACAATATTTTGGATGAAAATAATTGGATATCACCTATGAAATGCTACATAACCCTAGAAACCAGATGACTAAGCCAAATGTAAAACCAAGTCCTTCAGTTCTGTGTAAGCAATCTTGTTCTTTTTAAAACTGGGATTCAATTCCTCTTATCATTGATTTTTAACAGCATATACTGGCTAAAACTTCTAAAAGAGTATAAAACAAATCAACTTATTATACATTACAGCTAACATCCCTACTAGGAACAACCCTAAGTTGAAAACTCCTTATGTGCATTTGGCTGATACCAGCAGAATCCGAATCTCAAAATGAACCTTAATCCAAATCCAAGTCTAATTATATTGAAAATAACTACCGGCTGGGCACCGTGGCTCAGCCTGTAATCCCAGCACTTTGGGAAGCTGAGGTGAGTGGATTGCCTGAGTCCACGGGTTCAAGAACAGCCTGGGCAACTTGGCAAGACCTCCTCTCTACACTAAATCAAAAAATTAGCCGGGCATGGTAACGCGTGCCTGTAGTTCCAGCTACTTGGAAGGCTGAGGCAGAAGTATCGCCTTAGCCCAGCAGGTCGGCGCTGGGGTGGCCGTAAGCGTGCCACTGCACTCCAGACTGGGAGACAGAGACTTCAGCTCAAAAAAATAAAGAAAAAAGAAAGTAATTACCATCACAGGTGGGAAAAAGACTCATCTTCATTTGACAGAATCTAATGTTTTAATTCAGTATATTAAAAAGCAAATAGGGCCAGGTGCAGTGGCTCACACCTGTAATCCTAGCACTTTGGGAGGTAGAAGGGAGAGGACTGTATGAACCCAGGGGTTCTAGATCAGCCTGGGCAGCTTGGCGAACTTCGTCTCTACAATAAATAAAAAAATTGGCTGGGCATGGTGGCACACTTCTATAGTTCCAGCTACTTGGAAGGCTGAGACAGAAGGATCACCTGAGCCCAGCAGGTTAAGGCTGCAGTGGCCATGAGTGTACCACTGCACTCCAGCCTGGAGACAGAGTGAGACTCCGCCAAAAAAATAAAAATACAAAATGGAAAACAAACAAATTCAATGAAAAAACATTATTTATACCAAATGAGAAAATGACAGCCCATGTGGTGATTATGACAATGAAGTCATCTCGGTGTTTTACTCTGAAAGTTTATATTGTTTTTATATAGCTACAATGAAAACTACCTGACTTTTCATTAAAGTCAACTGTACTATAATGTAATAGTAAAGCTCTAAACTAAACAGAAAATGGGTACTCAATATCAAAGGTACAATCTTCCACTTACCATACCAGTGACAGAGTATGTAATGGGAGAGTATAAGCTCTAGTCAGGCACAGTAGCTCATGTCTGCAATTCCAGCACTTTCAGAGGCTGAGGATCACTTGAGCCCAGGAGTTCAAGAACAGCCAGGGCAACACAGCAAGAACCCACCTCTATTTAAAAAAAAAAAAAAAAAAAAAAGAACATAGGCTCTGAATTAAAACTGCCTATGTTCAATTCCGGGTTCCACCACTTCCTAGCAGAGTGATCTTAAGCAAAAAGCTCCACTCCTCTCTGACTCAGTTTCCTTGTCTAAAAAATGGAACTAACAGTTTTTGTGAGGATAAAATGAAGCTAAGTTTAGAACAATGTCTGGCACATAAAAGCACTCAATTAAGGATAGCTATTATTATCAAACTCAAGAACAAGAAAAATGTACTTAGCAATGATAAAATCAATTAAGTACATACTGAATGCCAACTACATATCCACTGCTGTGCCAGGCACTATGGCTAAAGGGAAATGCAGAATGCATAATACATGCTCTCTCTGTCTCCACAAAACTAATAGTGATCTCTAGTTGGAATGACAAGGTCAAAAACTTGAATTAATTAAAGAATACAGAAAATAAGTAAGTGCTAAACCATGAGAGAATTTTGCTGGTGAATTACAAGTAAAAAAAAAAAAAAAAGGGAAAAAGATAGCTAGCATATCTCAACAGCAGGCACCGTTTTAGGCACTTTACATTAATTATCTCATTTAATCTTTACAGCACTAAGAAGTAAGTATTATTAACTCCATCTTATTGGTGAGGAAACTGAGAAACAGAGAGGTAAAACAATGTGTTTACACAGTTAGTAAAAAACAGATTTAGGATTCAAACCCAGGCAACATGACTCCTGAGCCTGCCCATCTAACTACTAAACTATAGTGAGGCAAGAGACTAAAAATATAATGTCATCACTTACTGAATGTCTACCATGTGCCAAACAGTCTACTAGGCACTCTGAAACACTCCATTTTAACAATTCCACTCATTTTATAGATGAGGTTACAGACAAAAAGGGAAAATAACCTGCCCAAGGTACATAGAGGAGCAGGAATTCAATCAGATCCGCTGCTGACTCTAAAGCCTATGAGCTTTCTTTTTTGAGTCAGGCTCACACTGTTGCCCAGTCTGGAGTGCAGTGGCACAATCACGGCCACTGCAGCCTCAACCTGCTGGGCTCAGACGATCCTTTCGCCTCAGCCTTTCAAGTAGCTGGGACTACAGGCACACACTACCAAGCCCAGCTTATTTTTTGATTTATTGTAGAGACAAAGTCTCACCAAGTTGCCCAGGCTGGTCTTGAACCCCTGAGCTCAGGCAATTCTCTTGCCTAAGCCTCCCAAAGTGCTGGGATTACAGGCTTGAGCCACCACGCCTGGCCACCTATGAGCTTTCTGACTTCACTTTTTTTTTTTTTTTGAGTCAGTGTCTCACTCTGTCACTTGGGCTAGAGTGCAGTGGCATGACCACAGTTTACCACAGCCTCAAATTCCAAGGCTCAAGTGATTGTCCCTCCTCAGTCTCCTGTGTAGCCGACACTACAAGCACATGCCACCACACCCAGCTACTTTTTGTTATTTTTTTAATACAGACTAGGTCTTGCTTTGTTGTCTAAGCTGTTCTGGAACTCCTGGGCCCAAGCATTCCTCCCACCTAGGCCTCTCAAAGTGCTGGGATTTCAGGAATGAGCCACTGCGTCCAGTCAACTTCACTTTATCTTTCTAAAGCAGAAGAAGGTTTAGTTATGAGGGGCAGGATTTAAGCACAACGCAAAGGATTTGTATAATTCCAGTGTGGTAGGGAGACGAAAGACACTGAGGTAGGTAGACGAAAGAAAAGAGGAACAGAATGAGCAAAAATTTGGACCAAAAAATAGAGTTGAGGGACGGTAAAAAAAAAATAACCTGCCCGTAGCAAAAAGGGAAGAGTAGAAAACATGGCTAATCTAGGTTAAGATCACAAAGAGTAAAAGCAAGGTGGAATATTAAGATCTGATGCATGTTGGGAGCAGTGGCTCACACCTGTAACCCCAGCACATTGGGAGGACCAGGCTGGAGGATTGCTGGAACCCAGGGGATCGAGACCAGCCTGGGCAACTTGGCGAGATCTTGTCTCTACAATAAATCAAAAAATTACCCAGGCATGGTGGCACGCATCTGTGGTTCCAGCTACTTGGAAGGCTGAGGCAAAAGAATTGCCTGAGCCCAGCAGGTTGAGGCTGCAGTGGTCATGAGCGTGCCACTGCACTCCAGCCCAGGCAACACAGTGAGACACTGACTCAAAAGAAAAAAAAAAAAGATCTGATGCAGCAGACAACAGAAAGCCACTGTAGGCTCTTGGGGATATGAGTAGTGTAATGAAAACAGGACTTTAGCCGGGCTCGGTGGCTCAGCCTGTAATCCCGTGCTTTGGGAGGCCAAGGTGAGTGGATTGCCTGAGCCCGCGGGTTCGAGACCCACCTGGGCAACTCGGCGAGACCTCATCCCTACAATAAATCAAAAAAATTAGCTGGGTATGGTAGTGTGCGCCTGTAGTTCCAGCTACTTGGAAGGCTGAGGCGGAAGGATCGCCTGAGCCCTGCAGGTCGAGGCTGCGGTGGCCGGGAGCGGCCACTGAACTCCAGTCTGGGCGACAGAGTGAGACTCCAACTTAAAAAAAAAAAAAAAAAAAAAAGATTTCATGATAATCAATTTTTAAAGTTCAACTCTTCTTGCTTTAGGAGACCAAGGCAGGAGGATTGCTTGAGGCCAGGAGTTTGAGACCAGCCTGGGTAACACAGCAAGATTCCGTCTCTAAAATAATTTAAAAATTAGTCAGGCACAGTGACACATGCCTGTAATCCCAGCTACTCAGGAGGCTGAGACAGGAGGTCTACTTGAGCTTAGGAGTTTGAGGTCACAGTGAACCATGACCACGCCACTGCACTCCAGCCTGGGTGACAGAGTAAGACTTCAACTCTTCTTATTTTGTTAGTAAACAAAATCATATCAGTAATTAGCAACTTAACATGGTGACTCACACCTGTAATCCTAGCACTATGGGAGGCTGAGGCAAGAGAACTGCCTGAGCCCAGGAGTTCAAGACCAGCCTGGGCAACATAGGGAGCCCTGGTCTCTCCAATGAATCAAAAACTAGCCGGGTGTCGTGGCACATGCCTGTAGTCCCAGCTACTTGGAAGGCTGAGGTGGAAGGACCACCTGAGCCCAGCTGGTCAAGGCTGCAGTAGGTCAGGGTTATGGTAGTTGTGATCATGCCACTGTACTTCAGCCTGGGCAATAGAGTAAGACTCCAATTCAACAAATGAATGAATAAATAAACAAACAAACAAGAAAGCAACTTAAATAACAAAAATACTATTTAATCCCTTCAGAGTTAACTCTAAGGCTATTTGGTTTCTAGCCATATGTGCCCCAGCAATACTTGCACAGACCCTTCATTCTACAATAAGCAGAGTCTGTGCCCTACACATACTAAAAACAACCATCTGTACCCTTGACTGTACCTATAAAAACCCACGCAGTGGGCTTCCATATTTTAGGCTGATAAGCTCAGCAATTCCAAAGCCACATCTGTGGTTGAAAGAATAGTTGTTCTCCCAAACTTTCAATGGGTACATGTTCTTGTAGGGCTGCACGGGTATGTGGTTATGTCTACGAGCTTGCATTCCAAGGGTATACTTGGCCATGTCCCAATTCCTCTCCAAACAATTCCAACGGAAGAATTTCAACTCACACTACCTAGGGTCATAGAATATAGTACGAACCACAAAGCACAAAGAGAAAGAGGCAGGGAGAGTTCCAAAATGACAGAAAAGCCTCATTCACTCAAATCAATTGACTACAATGTATTATGCATCAAGACCCCATAAGATCTTATCCCTGGCTACCTCTTTGACCTCGTCTCCTATTCTGCTCCCCTTTTCTAATCTGCTCTTGCCCTCTGCCAACAATACCTTCCCCAGCTACTTACATAGCTCTCTCCCTCAATTCATTCAAGTATATACTCACTCAAATGTCACCTCCTCAGAGAGGCTTTCCTTGACCAACTTACCTAAAATAGTGCATCCATTCGCCCTCTCCCCTCACTCTCTATTCATTTACCCTGCTTTATTTTTCTTCACAGCATTTATTATCAGTTGCTATTATGTATATATGTATGTATATGTGTGCATTTGTGTGTACATATGTGTGTGATGCAGTCAGGGCAGGAATTTTGTCTCCTGTTAATTGCTCTACCCCAGCACACAGCAGGTGCTTAAAAAGTATTTGTTGCACTGGGCGCAGTGGCTCACACCTATAACCCCAGCACTCTGGGAGGCCAAGGTGAGAGGATTGCCTGAGCCCACGGGTTCGAGAGCAGCCTGGGCAACGTGGCAAGACCTCATCTCTACAATAAATCAAAAAATTAGCCGGGCATGATGGCACATGCCTGTGGTTTCAGCTACTCAGAAGGCTGAGGCAGAAGGATCGCCTGGGCCCAGCAGGTAGAGGCTGCAGTGGCCGTGAGCATGCCACTGCACTCCAGCCTGGGAGACAGGGTGAGACTCTAACTCAAAAAATATACATATATATTACAAAAGGGCTAGTTGCTGGTCATAAGAAACAGACCTTATTTCAAATTGTCATTTATTAACTGGGCAATTATTTATCTTTTCTCAGTCTGCTTCCTAACCCAGAAAATGGAAATAATATTGGTACTTCACAGGGTTATTATAAAATTAAGTAAGATAATGCATGTAAAGCACTTTACATACAGCCTGACATACAGAACGTACTGAAATGTTAGCTATTAATTTTTTTTTTTTTTTTGAGTTGGAGTCTCACTCTGTCGCCCAGGCTGGAGTGCAGTGGCACATTCACGGCCACCACAGCCTCAACCTGCTGGGTTCAGGCGATCCTTCCATCTCAGCCTTCCAAGTAGTGGCACTACAGGCCTGTGCTACCACGCCTAGCTAATTTTTTGATTTACTGTAGAGATGAGGTCTCTTCATGTTGTCCAGACTGTTCTTGAACCCGTGGGCTCAGGCAATCCTCTCGCCTCTGCCTCCCAAAGTGCTGGGACTACAGGTGTGAGCCGCCATGCTTGACTAGCTATTAATATTAATGGTTGACTCCAATTATCCCCTTGAGCCCAATGCCCAATCAACAACTAAATCTTACCAGACTATCACCAAGGAAACCTTTCCCTTTTCACAGTCCTTACCTCGGGTCTCTGATTCCAGTCTCTCTCTCTTCCAATAAAATTTACACTTTCCTAAATAATTAAATCCAGGCCCCTTAGCTTAGTACTTAATGCCCTTCATGTTTGAGCCCCAATTTACCTTTCCAACTCTTTTTCCTCACTACTTTCTGGAGTCCACCACTCTAGCCAAAATCATTTACTCTGCTTTTCTTTTCTTTTTTTTTTTTTTTTTGAGTTGGAGTCTCACTCTGTCGCCCAAACTGGAGTGCAGTGGCACACCTTAACCTGCTGGGTTCCGGCGATCCTTCCCCCTCAGCCTTCCAAGTAGCTGGAACTACAGGTGCGCGCGACCACGCCCGGCAAATTTCTTTTTTGACTTATTGTAGAGATGAGATCTTGCCAAGTTGCCCAGGAGGGTCTTGAACCCGCAGGTTCAGGCAATTCACTCACCTCGGCCTCCCAAGGCGCGGGATTACAGGCTGAGCCACCGAGCCTGGCTATTACTCTGCTTTTCTATATACACGCTATGCTTTCCCACTACCATGTCTGGTCATTTTATTTCCTCCTGGAATGTTCTTTTCCTCTTTACCTTCAAAGGCCCAAATCCTTTCCAACCTCTTTGCAGACATAGCTCAAATGTCATAATGCCTTCCCAACTAAAAATGATCTCTTTCTCCCTGGAATACCTGCATAATGTTGTTCATATCTCTTATATAGCACTGATTCCTTTCAACTTTATATTTTGGCTGTTTATGTATTCCACAGGCTCCCTGTTGAAAGACCCATGCCAGTTCCTATACTTACTAAATATCCTGATAAATATATGTTGAATGAATATTTCACAAGTAGACATTAAAATTCAATTTAGCTTCAACAAGAAAATTTCAGCATTGAACCAGAATTTTCTGACCTACCCTGTATTACAGCTTCTCCACAAAAGGAAACTGGAACACAAAGTACTTTCTACCCAATGATCATGTTATTATTTTTTTTACTTCTGGATTTAACAGACCTCATACTTCTCCTTCCACTTCCAAATCGCCCAGACTCAATCCTTTCCCATTAGAAACTTTCTACCTCTCGAATTCTATAATATACATTTAAAATTAAAAGCAAAGTCCTATTTTTTAAAATACAAAACATAATTGTAATTCAGGACCAACCAGCTCTGCCTATTAAATAGAGTACAGCCAAGCTCACAAAAACACAATAATAAACAAGGATGATGACCACCATTCTTTCCAAGTAAACTTGCTGCTGACCTCCTGCTTATAGGCTCTGAGATTATTTTCAAGCACAAGAAACAGCCTATATTTGACTCATTCAGCTGCAGTCTCACTCACACCCTAATGGTAAAGAGGGAGTTTTAAAACAATGACAATCTGAATTCCACCACCAACTCTACCATGTCTGACTTGCTGTGTGGTTGTGGCTAAAGTTCCTGAGCCTCTCTGTGTTATCAGATTTGTTCAAGAGTAGCTAAATAGGGAAGGAAAACAAAAATCTCATCTGCCTGAAATCCAAAAATATACAAAAGACAATATAATGCAAATTGAAATATTTTTGGTGAATTCTTCTTATTAAGTCAGAAGTCATCCCACCCTTCAAATACCAGTCATTGTGTTTGATTTCCGAATTCATTACAGGAAGAACTGTGTATTAAGTCACCCAAACACACGCACTGTCCACTTCCCTTAATTGAAAGTTGCTGATTTCCGAGGAGCCAGTGGCTGAGCAGAATGTAAGCCTAAAGTCTAAATCAGTAAACAACTCCCTATCAAACTGGCCAGAGAAAAGCGAGGTGGGTGGGGAGAAGGCGGATGGCAGGAAAAACTCGGCTGACCGCTGCGCCAAGTCAACGCACTCATTGCTCCTAGTGACACACACACCCCATCCCACCCCGGGGCTGTCAAATCTGCTGTTCTGGCCCCAACATCGTGAGGGCAGAACTCCAGAGAAGAAACTCGAGCTTCGGCTGGGGTTTGGGACCCTCGGGGAGCCCGGGCCTGACAGCCGCGGGGATGGCAGCCCGCCGCCTCCAGAGTGGACAGCCGGAGACAGCTTCAGGTGTGGCCTCGGCTGCAGCCCCAGCCCGGATCCGCGTCCAGGCAGCCTCACCCTGGCCTGTGCCCGGGACACTCCCGCCCCCCAGCTCGGTCCCCGGCTCACTGGCTTGGCTGATGCGCTGGATGTTGCCGCTGCACGTCTGGATGATGCTGCCGAAGTCCCGGAGCTGGGGCCCCGAAGGCCCCGGGTTCCAGTACATGTCTAAAGGACCGTAGGACATAACAAGGACCCGAGACCAATTCGCCCGGCGCTGCTCTCCTACCGGAAGCAGCCGCCAGACGGGACCCGCAGGCTGACGGAGAAACCGGGAACAGCAAGGGCGGGGAAGGGGCTAAAGCTGCGTGCGCACTAGCCCCGCCCTCACGCTGCGCGCACGCGTTCGCCCCGCCCCGCTTCACAGCGCGCAGGCGCCGCTGGAACTGAAGCTGGGACCGCAGTTTAGAGACTGTGCACCCCGAGGGTTAGAGATGCGGGGCGGGGCGATGACGTCACATAGTTGGGGCTCAGATTGGATGAGCTTGGGAAGCAGTTTTGTTTCTTGCCACGGCTCAGTGACAAGAGGCAAGATTTTTGATTTGCATAAAATTGTACCAGATGATCTCAGCCCTTACATCCTATTCTGTTCTATTCTGAGAATTTAGGCCCAAATATGGGAGAATTCAACAACGTTGAAACTCAGAACTTTAACCAAATCGTTAGGAGAAATTCCTCATTTCACTTCCATGCTCTAGGGCTTTGGCAGTATTTGCGGAGCACTTTTGTAGTCTCCAAACCTATTTCATTTCTCTTTCCACCTCTCTTCTAAACAGCAAAATAATATTTATCGAACATGTACTATGTGTAAATCATCACTGCAATTCGCTTGTTCATAAGCTCTTTCACAGTAAGGCACAATGCTTTATATTTTTATCTCTATAAAAGATAAAAGACAGCCGTGCTTTTTTTTTTCTTTTTAGACATATTTTTTTAATGTTGAAGTTAAATAACTCGGCAAAGTAAGCATTATTATTTTCCCTTTTACCAATGAGAAAATTAAAACCGGAGAGGTTAATTTGCTGTGCTGACGTTTGACTACAGAACCCAAACACTAAACTGATTCCCTCTACTTCCCTAAAATTCATTCTCTATCTAAATCTCTCACAAATAGCCTGCTCATTTTTATCCCAAACCAGGATTTCTTGGAGAACTAGACTCCCAAAATTTAAAAAGCATTCCCTTAAGTAATTTGGAACGCTCGACCTTAAAGTTCCCATAGAAGACTGCATTTTGCAAGCATATGATAAAAGGAAAGACATAGATAGGATTTGGTTTGGGAGGAGATAGTGATGGTGAGAAGTGAAGAGGAACTGGCAATGTTTCCTGTGTTCTTCACCCCACCCTACCCCAGTCTGTTTTGCAGTCTCCGGGAAACGCAAAGAAAGAAAGCTGCTTCCCTGTGTGGGAGGAGACCCCAAATGTGTGAATGAACATGTATTCAGCCTTAGAGCTTTTTAAAGCAAGGCTATCTGTTTTTAATTGGAGCCTTTAGGAGAACATTTCTTTCTCTCTAGAAAGGGACAGATGACATTTGGGGGCTTTTGTTCTAGTTATTAAAACCCTGCCAGGTCAGGGGAAGTGGAGGCACACCTCATCAACAAGAGTACCTGCATAATGAACATTTGTATACCTGACCCTGAATTGTACCCCACATCTTCAAATTTTAAAATAAAAAAAAAAGCCCTACCATTTCCTAGAATACAGTTTTATGTCAAATCTTATAGCAAATCATGTAAATTGCACTGTTTAGCATATAAAATAGTGTTAAGAATGTTTTTATGTACATTTGACACTATTTATTTATTTATTTATGTTTTAGTTGGCGTCTCACTCCGTCGCCCAGACTGGAGTGCAGTGGCCGCTTCCAGCCACCGCAGCCTCGACCTGCTGGGCTCCGGTGATCCTTCCGCCTCAGCCTTGCGAGTAGCCGGAACTACAGGCGTGAGCTACCACGCCCGGCTAATTTTTTTTATTTATTGTAGAGGTGAGGTTTACGCCTGCCCAGGTGGGTCTCGAACCCGCGGGCTCAGGCAATCCACTCACCTCAGCCTCCCAAGGCACGGGATTACAGGCTGAGCCACTGAGCCCGGCTGCATTTGACACTATTTAAAGTGAAGTTCAGGCCAGGCTTGGTGGCTCATGCCTGTAATTTCAGCACTGTAAGGGGCTGAGACAGGAGAAATGCTTGAGCCTAGGAGGTTGAGACCAGTCTAGGCAACATAGCAAAAGCTTGTCTCTAAATAAATAAGTAAATAAATAAATTAAATAAATAAATTAGCTGGGGTGGTAATGAGCACCTGTAGTCCCAGCTACTCACAAAGTGGAGGCTAAAGGATTGCCTGAGCCCAGAAGGTTGAGACTGCGGGGAGCCATGATCGTGCCACTGCACTCGAGCTTGAGCGACAGAAGACCCTGACTCATAGATGCACACATACATGCATACATACATACATGCATACATAGTGAAGTTCCACTATGGAACAGCCTGGGCAACTTGGTGAGACCTTGTCTCTACAATAAATCAAAAAATTAGCCGGGCATGGTAGCACGTGCCTGTGGTTCCAGCTACTTGGAAGGCTGAGGCGGAGGAATCACCTGAGCCCAGCAGGTCGAGGCTCCAGCCTGGGTGACAGAGTGAGACTCCAACTCAGAAAAATAAAATAGCAGTAATTCTATGCCTTGTAAATATTAATTCAAACATTTATTGAATTAATACATGAATAACAACAAAATAAGAATTTTATCATTTCTTAAATGCCTATTAGGTACAAGGCGCTGTGAACACATCTAGCAAGCATTATCAGTAATCTCCAAGATAAAGCCCATCTGATAAAGACTGCCTGTGTGATCTGACCAGTTAAGTGTATTAACTTGCTGCTGCAAAGGAAACTGCACACCGAAGGAATCATGGAGCATGTCATCAAACATGGAAGAGAGAGAGTTATTCTAGGATTTAGAGAAATGATGAAGTGTAGATAAAATTTAAAAGAAGCAGTGTTTTGATAGCCTCAAAGCACACTAGGCTATGCGTAAAGGGATTATCACCAGGCCTGAGCTAACAACAGGATTCAGAATCCTGTTTCCTTGGAAACTACCATGTGAAAATAAATGTGGAGTGTTGTGTCTGGAAAACCCTTATCTGAAGCTCTGCACCTGGGTTAGAAATCGAGGCTGCTCTGCTGTGTCTTAGTAACTAAAATCTCCTAGGTAAGAGTAATATATTTCATTGTTACTGATAATTCAAATAGCACATTTTCTGAGAATACATGACTTTAAAAAAAAGGATCTCTCCGTGCTACGCTCTTTTATTAATTAACAAAAAATAGTCTTCCCAAAGGCAAGATTAGCTCCTTGGTAGAGATAAGGCAACTCTAGAGATTCTGGGTACT
Organism: Tarsius wallacei; assembly: GCA_963574415.1. Classification (NCBI taxonomy): domain Eukaryota; kingdom Metazoa; phylum Chordata; class Mammalia; order Primates; family Tarsiidae; genus Tarsius; species Tarsius wallacei. The sequence goes on from CAUYQG010194005.1 coordinate 31,683, forward strand.
TGCCTTATGTTATACAGCTGTTAAGTGGCAGAGCCAGCATCCATATGTACCTTATGATGTAGCAATTCTCTTCTAATTATATACCAAACAGAAATGCATACATGAATGTTCCAAAAAACCAGGTTCACAGCAGCATTTTTAGGACCAAACAGCATTTTTCTATACTTAATTTTTATTAAGTTACAATTTATATACAATAGAAATAGAATGCACAGATATTGTGTTCCGTTCAATGAATTTTGACACTTGTTTACATCCATGTTACTACCATCCATACCAACAAGTAAAACATTTTCACCATATCCTTGACATATGCTCCTTTCCAATCAATTTCCCTCACCACCAGAAATCACTCTTGGATTTTTATCACTGTAGATTAGTTTTTCCTATTGTTAGACTTCACACTTTATGTATTCTTAAGTATTTGGCTTGTTTCAATTAACATAATGTTTTTGAGATTTAGCCATGATGTTGTATCAGTAGTTTTTTTCTTGCTGAGTAGTATGCCCTCATATGAATATACTTATAATTTGACTAACTATTCTCTTAATGATGGATGTTTGGATCATTTCCAGTTTGGACCTACCATGGAGAAGTCCACAGCATCATTTATTTTCACTAGATCCAAAGTGGAAACAACCCAAATATCCATCAGCAGTAGGATGGAGAAATTGTGACATAATGTGGATGTCTTCTTCCAAACAATGTGTAGCTAAAGAAGCCAGACACAAAATGAGTACAATCTGTATCATTTCATATTTATTAAGTTCAAAATTAGAAAATCAATCTGTTGTTAAAAGTCAGAAGAGTGGCCGGGCTCGGTGGCTCAGCCTGTAATCCCAGCGCTTTGGGAGGCCGAGGTGAGTGGATTGCCTGAGCCTGTGGGTTCAAGACCTGCCTGGGCAACTTGGCGAGACCTCATCTCTACAATAAATCAAAAATTAGCTGGGCGCGGTAGTTCCAGCTACTCGGAAGGCTGAGGCGGAAGGATCGCCAGAGCCCAGCAGGTGGAGGCTGCAGTGGCCAGGAGCGGCCACTGCACTCCAGTCTGAATGACAGAGTTAGACGCCAAATAAAAAAAAAAAAAAAACCAAAAAAAAAAAGTCAGAAGAGTATGC
>CAUYQG010194006.1:0-13112 GCA_963574415.1 Tarsius wallacei
CAAATCATAAAAATGATAAGAGACTGACAATGTTCAAGGCACTTTTAAAATCTCAATCTCAAAAAAAATAAAATCTCAGTCTGAATCTACAGATTCAACAGAATACCCATCAAATTACCAACATCATTCTTCTCAGACCTGGAAATGATAATACAGAAATTCATATGGAAACATAAACAACCTCAAATAGCCAAAGCAATCCTTAGCAAAAGAAACAAACCAAGAGGTCTCAAACTTCCAGACTTCAAACTTTACTATAAGGCTATAATAATCAAAACAGCCTGGTATTGGTACAAGAACAGGCATATGGACCAATGGAACAGGATAGAGATTCCGAAAGCAAAACCTCAATTTCTCAATCAAGCTATCTTTGACAAAGACTTCAACAACAACCACTGGGGAGAGGAGAACCTATTCAGTAAATGGTGCTGGGAAAAAAGGCTGAACACATGCATAAGATTGAAACAGGACCCCTACCTATCACCTATAGTTCGAACTACAAGAACCTTAGAAAATGCAGGAGACACCCTTATGGAAACTGGAACTGGCAACCAATTCCTGATCAAAACCCCAAGTGCCCATGCAATTAGAGATAAAATAGACAAGTGGGACCTCACCAAACTGACAAGCTTCTGCAAAGCAAAAAAAAAGACATCAAGAGAGTGGGAAGACAGCCCACAGAATGGGTAAAAATATTTGCCAACTATATGTCTGACAAGGCCTAATATCTAGGATCTACAAGGAACTCAGATGTTCTAAAAGGAAAAAAACAAACAACCCCATTTAGAAAGTGGGTGAAAGGCATGAATAGACATTTCTCAAAAGAAGAGATAAAGGGGGCCAACAGAAACATGAAAAAGTGCTCAGCCTCACTAATCATCAGAGAAATGCAAGTCAAAACCACATTGAGATATCACCTAACCCCAGTAAGAATGGCCATCATTAACAAAACAAACTACAACAGAAGCTGGCGAGGAAGTGGAGAAAAAGGAATGCTTCTACACTGCTGGTGGGAATGCAAACTAGTGCAACCTCCTTGGAAAACAGTGTGGCGATTTCTGAAAAAAATAGAAATTGACATTCCATATGACCCAGCTATGCCCCTATTGGGAATATACCTAGAGGAACTCAAATCATTCAACAAAAAAGATACTTGCACATGCATGTTTTTTGCAGCACTATTCACAATAGCAAAAACATGGACCAACTATACTGCCCATTGAAGCTGGATTGGATAAAAAAATGTGGTACATATACACAATGGAATATTATGCAGCCATAAAGAAAGACAAGCATATGGACTTTGCAGCTACTTGGATGGATTTAGAGTTGACCATACTCAGTGCTCTATCACAGAAACAAAGAACAGAGTACCATATGTTCTCACTCATAAGCAGACCTTGAACAATTATCATAATACTGTAAGAAAGGGATTGGCAGTAGTGGGAAGCTGCAATGAATGGGGTTGTGGGATTGGCAGTTGAGGGAAACTGCTTGGGAGGGAGTGGCACCCTTCATCTACAAGGGTGCATAATCAACCTGTATAATCAACGTTTGCATACCTAACCCTGAATTGTACCCCACATTTTAAAACTAAAAAAAAGAAAGTATGATTTATTAAGAATTTAAAAAAAGCCCCCACAATGGGAGGAGACCTGAAAGAGGTTGCCCGGCACTTGGGGTTTTGATCAGGAATTAGTTGTCAATTTCAATGTCCATAAGGGTGTCTCCTGCATTTTCTAAGGTTCTTATAGCTTGAGGTTTTACATTTAGGTCTTTGATCCATTTCGAGTTGATTTTTGTGTATGGGGATAGGTAAGTGTCCTGATTCAATCTTCTGCATGTGGTCAGCCAGTTTTCCCAGACAAACAGATCTTTAAACAATCGATGCTTCGTGTTCACTGATCCTGCTATTACAAAAAAGATTTGTTCTTCAATGTTCCAGTTTTTACATATTCATTTTCTAAAGAACAAAGGCATTATTAATGATTCAGTAATTAAAGAAATGACTATGGACAAAGGGCACCTTTTGGGTTTTTGCAAGCCAAACTGGAAATGGTTCAGGGTTCATTTACTACTTGCACCCTTCTGCAGTCTAATTCAAAATGTGCAAGCTCATTCCAGCTCAGTCCTAATGAACTGAGTGGCAGTGCAATCAGAAAATCACTGTTTGCTGCACTAAACATAATTACCAATCATTCCTTGGAGGAGATCATAAAACTACAAAAAGATGTTGTTATGTTAGAGGTCTTAAGTAGGGTAACTAAATATAGTACTGTGAGTTCATTCACTGATGCTAAAATTTTTCTGGTATCTTATGTTTTCACCTTTTTTGCTGTTGGAGTTTTTATTCTTTTGATCCAAGATAAATACAACACTCAGTAATAAGTATTAAATAGTATATTTGAAAAACCCAAAACTTTGTTTTGGGTTTTTAAAAATACTTGGTTGAGAAATTGTCTTGGTATGTCGTAAAACCAGTATTACATAAAGGAAAAGAACAAGTAAATTTGACTACATAAACATTAGAAACATTTCTATAACTATAATGCTAAAAACAACATATTGGCAAAACATTCTAATATAAACTGCTAAGTGCCATTTTAAAATCTATGGTGTGCTGTGACAACTCAGTTGGAAAAGATGATCAGCAATAGGACATGGGAAATGATATGAAGAAACCTTTCATATATAAAAAATACTAAGGTAAAAAAAATAAATGTTCATCCAGCACATACTTTAAAATATGCAAATAAAAAGGGCAATGGGATACTGTTTTTTTAACCTATAAATTTTACAAATATTAAAAAGTTTGTTTAGCCAGGCGCGGTGGCTCACGCCTATAATCCCAGCACTCTGAGAGGCCGAGGTGAGAGGATTGCCTGAGCCCACAGGTTCAAGACCAGCCTGGGCAACTTGGCAAGACCTCATCTCTACAATAAATAAAAAAAAATTAGCCGGGCATGGTGGTGCATGCCTGTAGTTCCAGCTACTTGGAAGGCTGAGGCGGAAGGATCGTCTGAGCTCAGCAGGTCGAGGCTGCGGTGGCCGGGAGCATGCCACTGCACTGTAACCTGGGTGACAGAGTGAGACTCCAACTCAAAAAAAAAAAAAGTGTGTTTAATATTACCTATTGTTGGCAAGATGAACAGGTAGAGATGCCTTAAAAACCTCTGGATATAAATTTAAATTAGCTATAGCTATGTAGCAAAATTTGGTTACATAAATAATTTTTGTCAGATTTGTTGAGGTACGATTTATATACAATAAAATTTACCCCTTTAAAACATATGGTTGCTGAGTTTTGACAAAAGCACACCGTCATGTAACTAATTATTACTACTATCAGAATTTCCATTTTCACCATCCCAAAAAGTTTCCTCCTGCCTCCTTTGAAATAAATCTTTCGTTTATCTCCAGCTCTTGGCAACCATTCATCTGTTTTCTGATCTTATACAGTCTTGCCTTTTGTAAAATGTCATCACCTTTTATATCTGGCTTCTTTTATTTATCATAATGCTTTTATCATAATGCGTGTTGCATGTATCAGTAGTTCATTCCTTTTTATTACTAAATAGTATTCAGTTTAATGGATTTTGCTACTGTCTGTTTATCCATTCACAACTTGGACATTTGAACATTTTCTAGTTTTGGGTTATTATGAATACAATTTCTATGAATAGACCTGTGAAGTTATTAGTGTGAACATATTTTTTCATTTTGCATGGGTAAATGCATAGGAATGGGATTACGGGGTTGTACGGTAGGTGTATATTTAACTTTATAAGGTACTACTATACTGTTTTTTTAGAGTGATTATACCATTTTGCATTTCCACCATAAATTTATAAGCATTGCAATTGCTCCATATAGCCAGTAGCACTTTTTATATTGTCAGCTTTTGTGTGTGTGTGTGTGTGTGTGGAATCTCACTTTGTCACCCAGGTTGGAGTACAGTGGCACACTCGTGGCCACCCCAACATCGACCAGCTGGGATCCGGCAATCCTTCCACCTCAGCCTTCCAAGTAGCTGGAACTACAGGCATGTGCTATCATGCCCGGCTCATTTTTGATTTACTGTAGAGATGAGGTCTTGCCAAGTTTCCTGGCTGGTCTTGAACCTGTGGACTCAGGCAATCCACTCGCCTCTTCCTCCCAAAGTGCTGGGATTACAGGCTGAGCCACCAAGCCCGGCCTGTCAGTCTTCTTAATTTAGCCATTCTGGTGTGTCTGTAGTAGTATTTTATTGTGATTTTAATTTTCATTTGCATGGTGACCAATGATATTGAGGAATTTTCATGTGCTTATTTCCCATTCATCTCTCTTTCTTGGTAAATTACCTGCTCACATCTTTTGCACGTATTTTTATTAGGTTGTTTATCTTCTTATCAAATTATAAGAATTCCTTATATGCTCTAGATTTCAGTTCTTTAAATATGTTATTATGAAGCTATTTCCCCAGTCTGAGGTAATGCTTCTCAATTCATTTTCTTAAGTCAGTATTACCTGCCAATAAAATCAGACTAAGATAGTACAGAAAATGAAAGGAAAAAATTGATATTCTTTAGGAACATAAATGTAAAAATCCGTATATTACCAAATGGAATTCAGCCACATATGAAGATAATTATACCCATGATCAAGTGGTGTTGAGTCCAAAGATGCATGACTGACTCAATGCAATCAATGTAATTCACCATTAATAGGCTAAAGAAGAAAAAGCACATGATTATATATCAATAGATGTATAAAAAGCATTTGACAAAATTCAGCAGCCATTTATAACAAAAACTCTCAGAAAAATAGGGATAGAAGGCAACTTCTTCAACTGGATAAAGAGCATCTACAAAAACCTATAGCTAGCATTATGCTTAACGGTGAAAGAGTGAATGCTTTTCATCTTAAATTGGAATAAAGCATAAATATCTACTCCCTCCACCATTATTCAATATAGTGTTGGAAGACCTAAAAAAGCATATAGATCCGAAAGGAAGATATGAAACTGTCCCTGTTTGCTGAAAAAACTTCCAGAGAATCTGTAAAAAACTTCAAGTGCTAACAAGTAAGTTTAGCAAGGTCATGGGATCCAATAGAAACATTAAAAACCCCACATGGAGGGTGTGGGGAATAATCCACACATTAAAAAAAAAGGAGAGAGATGAAACAAGACAGGACCTGAGTGGATATTGCTGAGGCTGGGGATGGGGAATGGGGTTCACTATCCCACCTCTTCCCTTTTGCATGAAAGACATTTTCACATATGTATATGTACATATATGTGCTTTATTTATATATACATATATAAGAACATATACATACATATATGTGTATAAAACTTTAAAGCTACTTTTTCTTTACAAACATTTCGATGGGAACATTTAGAAAAAAAATTACAGAAATCACTGTAGTTCCTCCTCATCCTCAGGGAATATGTTCCAAGACTCCCAGTGGATGCCTGATACTGCAAATAGTACCAAATCCTATATACACTATGTTTTTCCCTATACGGGCACGCCTATGATAAAGTTTAATTTATAAATTAGACATAGTAAGAGATTAACAATAGTAAAATAGAACAATTATGCCAGCATCACTACTCTTGTGTTTTGGAACCATTATTAAGTAAAATAAGGGCTACTTGAACACAAACACAGCAATAACACGACAGTTGATCTGGCAACTAAGATGGTTACTAAGTGACTAACAGGTGGGTGGTGTGTACAGCATGGACACACTGGACAAAGGGACTATTATATTGTTTTCTAGAGTGTCTATACCATTTTGCATTTCCACCAGAACTTTATGAGCATTGCAATTGCTCCATATCATCACTAGCATTTTATATCTCAGGCAGGATGGAGAAGGATGGTGTGAGATTTCATCGTGCTACTCCAAACGTCATACAATTTAAAACTTATTAATTGTTTATTTCTGGAATTCTCCATTTAATAATTTTTTGGACTGTAGTTAATCACAGGTAGCTGAAATCATAGAAAAAAAAATCCTGAATAAGGGAGGACTCCTGTAATTGTATTTCTGTACTCCCAAAATAAACTCTGATGGACTCTGAATTTAAAAATAAAATTCTATTTACAACCACTCAAAAAAAGTGATATACTTAGATGGAAATCTAACAAAACATGTACAGTACTTATATGCTGAAAATTACAAAATGCTGATGAAAGAAATTAGTGCTCTAAATAAGTGAAGAGTCATACTGAGTTCATGGATTGGGAGACATAACATTGTGACTTCTTCTCAAACTTACATTCAAGTGTAGCACAGTTCCTATCGAAATCTCAGCACGGTATTTTATAGATATAGACAAGGCTTTTCTAATGTTTTTATGGAAAAGCAAAGAAACAAGAATAGCTAAAACAATCAAGACTTCATGATATTGAGGGATAGACACATAGATTAATGGAACAGAAAAGAGAACCCAGAAATAGACCCACACAAATATGTCCAACCGAGCTTTGACAGATGTGCAAAACCAATTCAATGTAGGAAAAATAAGCTTTTAAATGAATAGTGATAGAGTTAATGAGTATACATAGGTTTAAAAAAAATGAACATTGATCTAAGTTGCATATGTTATTAACTCAAAAAGGATTATGCACATAAGTGTAAATGTAAAACTATAAAACTTTTAGAAAAAAAATGGCAGAAAACTTCAAGACCTAGGACTAGCTGAAGAGTTTTTTTACTTATCATTAAAGCATAGTCTATAAAGGAAAATTGATGAATTGAACTTTATCAAAATGAAAATTTTTTTTGCTCTAAAAATCTGTCGTGAGGATAAATGACAAGCTAAGACTGGGAAAAATTATTAGCAAACCACATATCCATTAATGTATTGTCTAGACTATATAAGAAAATTTTCAAATGTCGACAATAAAAAAAGAATCTGATTAGAAAATGGGCAGAAACACATAAACATTTCATAGAAGAAAATATACAGATGGAAAAAAAAAAAACCAAAAAACAAACATGAAAAGATGTTCAACATCATTCACTATTAGGGAAATACAAATTAAAATTACAATGAAGCTATCACTACCCACCTATCAAAATGGCTAAAGTAAAACACAGTGATAACTCAAATGCTAGTGACATCAAGAAACTGGATCACTCATACATTGCTGGTGGGAACGTAATGTGGTACAGCCACTCAGGAAAACAGTTTGGCAATGTCTTAATAAACGGAACATGCAACTAACATACAACTCAGCAACTGACTCCTGGCATTTAACCCAGAAATATGAAGAATAATGTTCACACCAGTACTTATACACAAATGTCTGTAGCATCTTTTTTAGTAATAGCCCCAAACTGGAAACAACCCAGATATACTTCTGTTGACGAATGGTTAAACAAACTGTGACGCATACTTGTCATAGAATACTTCTTAGCGGCCAGGCACGGTGGCTCAGTCTATAATCCCAGCACTTTGAGAGGCCCAGGTGAGAAGATTGCCTAAGCCTGGAGTTTGAGACCAGCCCAGGTATCTTGGCGAGACCTCATCTCTACAATAAATCACAAAAACTAGCCGGGCGGGGTGGCGTGCATCTGTAGTTCCAGCTACTTGGAAGGCTGAAGCAGAAGAATCGCCTAAGCTCAGCAGATGGAGGCTGCGGTGGCCAGGAGTGTGCCACTGCACTCTTGCCTGAATGACAAGAGTGAGACTCCAACTCAAGAAAGAAAGAAAGAAAGAAAGGAAGGAAGAAAGAAAGAAAGAAAGAAAGAAAGAAAGAAAGAAAGAAAGAAAGAAAAAAGAATACTACTTAGCAATAAAAGAATAAGAGTTAGAGAAGAAAGATGGCAGAGTAGAGGCTTTCAAGCATGCCTCACCCATTGAAACACTGTGAAATAGTGAGGAAAGACCAACACAGTGAACCCCAATTCAAGAAAGGACACCCCAGTTCTCAGGGAGAAGAAGACAGGCGAATAGCCATGCAACAGTTCTCTGCGAAGAAAAGTGAGTGCGACCCCAGAGCTGAAAACTCCTCTCAGAAACATATGTTTCTGCTTAACCCAGGCTATGGGAGAACACCCCGTTTCTCCTGGGCCCCAGTGCTCTTAGGGGAAGGCTGAGAGAGAGAGAGAGAGAGAGAGTAAAGCCATAGATGTTCTCCCAAATCCAGGTCAGTGTTGAAGACAACATTTTTGATCCATGTCTGGGGTCTCAACAATAGCGACCTCTGCAGACATTTCAGTTTCTGCCCAGAAACAAGGCTGCTCGTTCTGGAGTGGGGAAGAGGCCTCCCACAACCAGAGCATGGAGATCATCCCAGGGGAAATTACCCCAGCGTTTGAAGCTGGACCTAGCACATCCCAGCTGTAGGCTAGGAGCAGCAGAGGACTCCTCCCCCCATCCTCACCTCCCGGGTAAAGTTTCTCTACCAGAAAGAGAGACAGGCTGCCAATGTCAGATTTGCAACCTTGTAACAGTCTCTGTGTGTCACTGCCTGGGCACTCCACCCTGTCCTGCCCATCTGGGCAGTTACAGCAGGGGGTCCCAGCAACACTGAGGAACACCCAGAATAGCAGCCTAAACAACAGAAGCCTAGCAGGGGATCCCCCACTCCCATGCTGTATGGAGTCTATATACATATATATGCTACATGCATCCTGAGTAGGAGAGTTTCTGTAGCCACAGTTTCCTCCAGTCTTCCTCCTGGATTAGTTGTGGGAGCATGCCCCAGCAATACAGAGGAAAAGAGGGCCCTCACTCCTATACAACTGGGAAAGCAATCTAAGTGGCAGGATACCAGCAGGAGAAATCTCATCCTTCTGCACCTGAATCAGCAGCCTGAGCAGCCGGAGAGGTCCTGATTCTGTGGTTTCTTTCAGTAGTGAGGCCCGAAGCCAAGAGCAGCTCCATGACCCGGAATTGGGCTGCAGATGTTATTGCCTGCCCCTCTGTTCTGTTGGGGAAGTGTGCCCCGACCCAGCACCAAGGATCAGGTGGTCCTCTGGATTAGTAGCCTAAGACACCCCACCCTTCCTGGGTAGTGATCCTTCTACAATGAGGCCCCCTGTGTTCCACACCATAACACAACCAATCACCTGGAATAGGCGCCTGAGCCACCCCTCTCTCCAAGGGTAGAATCCTTGGTGCCATGGCGCTGTGCTGAATGCCCAGATATATCCCCAAGTATCTAGAGCTCCCACTCTTCTAGTTTAGGAATCTAGGTCACCCTCTTCTTCCCGAACAGAGAACTTGAGATAGCAAAGGTCCCCTAATGTCTTGCTGAGGCACACTTCTGATCATTCAGAGGCCACACACCAGACTGCCTTGAAGCAGGTGCCTGTGCCTGGTATCAGTGGGCTTGGCCCCAACCATCTTGGTTCTCCCCTTCCAGGGGTTGAACTCAGAGCCCAAACTACAGTGCACTCTGAAGACCAGCTCACTGCTGAGACAATAGAGTACTTCTTCCAGTAAACAAGGATCAAGTAATACTTACAGTAGCCAGCTCTTACCCGTAGGTGCTACCTGCTGGCCTGGAGATTGAATGATGCATCACAATAGGTAATTTGAGGACACCAGCACACACCACTGAGGAGCAAGTCAAGCCCTGAACTGCAGCCCCACAGGAGGCCGCCAGCTGGCCCAACTCCCCACCACATCCACTACTGAGACAGGAGATAGCTAGAAAAGGGTTAGGCAGACAGACAGGCGGGTACTCTGGTAACAATGTAGTGAACTCCCAGCAGGCCTCTCAGGCTCAGCAGTGGTAAACAAGCTCCCTGCGAGCCTCTCAAGCTAAAGCTTAAGTCCTCACTGCTAGGATCAAAAAGCAACCAATCAGTTCACCAGTAGGACCCTACCTTAATACTGGCCAATCAGAACAGCTACAGCTCACAGCTAGTGGGAGCCAATCAGCTTGGACTTAGGGCTATATAAGCGCCAGGTTTTCGGCCCCGGATGGGCAACCCTTCAGGTCCCCTCCCACTGTGGTAGCTTTTCTGTCCTCAGTAAATCCTGCTTTCTCATTTTCTGGTTGTCCATGTCCCTCATTCTTCCTGGGCATGAGACAAGAACCTTGACTCTGAAGAGCTGCAACCTGAAGAACTGCAGAAGATCATTGGAGTCAAAAAGTCATGGACCCCAGAGGCTGGCTTGCCAGCTGACAGAGCCAGCTGAACCGGGAGAGCTACCAGAGGAAGGCAAGACTCCAAAGCTGAGGCACCCAGGGGGCTAGGCTTGCCAGCCCACCAACCAACAACACTCTCAGGGCTTGGTTTGCCAGCCTGTTAGAATCAACACCCTGGGGGCTAGACTTGCCAGCCCCTCTCATGATCCTCTCTAGGGTTTGGCTGGCTGACCCGTTGAGCTGACACTCTTGAAGCCCAGGCTGATCTGAAAAATCCACATCACTACATTGTTATTACAATCAAGACTTGGGAAAGCCTACATACACAGGCTGTCTACATCAAAGGAACACAAACAGATTAGCTGTCATAGTTCAGCAAGATGAGAAAGATCCAAAGAAACAACTCTGAAAATATGAAATAACAGTGTTACTCTCCTCAAAGGGCCACACCAACTCTTCAACAACAGAACCTAATGAAAATGAAATACCAGCTGAGCGCAGTGGCTCACATCTATAATATCAGCACTTTGGGAGTCCAGGGTAAGAGGATTGCCTGAACCCACAAGTTTGAGACCAGCCTGGGCAACTTGGAGAGACCTCATCTCTGCAATAAATCAAAAAATTGCAGGTGAGCATGGTGACACATGCCTGCAGTTCCAGCTGCTTGGAAGGCTGAGGTGGACAGATTGCCTGAGCCCAGCTGGTCAAGCTGCAGTGGCTGTGAGCATGCCAATGCTCTCCAGCTTGGGCAACAAAGTGAGACCTCAACTCATAAAAAAAAAAACAGAAAATGAAATATCTGAAATATCAGATAGTGAAATCAGAATATTGATCATAAAGACCAATGAGATGCAAGATAAATCTGATAACCAACACAAAGAAATTAACAGAAAAATTCAGGAGGTGAAAGGAGAGATTGACAACATTAAAAACAAACAAACAAACAAACAAAAACTCCTCAATGGTAGAGATACAAAACACAATACAAACCCATAGCAGTAGGCTAGACCAAGTGGAAGAAAGATTCTCAGTTATGAAAGACAGGTTCTTCAAACTAACCCAATCAGAAAGAAATAAAGAAAAAAGAATTAAGAAGAATAAGCAAACCCTACAAGAAATATGGCACTATGTAAAGCAACCAAGCCTACAAAGCATAGGCATTTCAAAAGAAGAAGTTAAAAGTATGGAAAATATATTCAAGGAAATAATTCAAGAAAACTTTGCTGATCTTGAGAGACCTAGACATCCAGATACAAGAAGCCCAAAGAATTTCTGCAAGATCCATAGCAAGAAGAACCTCACCAAGGCCCATCATTGTCAGATTCTCCAAAGTCAACAGGAAAAAAAATGTCCTAAGAGAATGGGGCCTTATTTTCAAATGCCTTAAATTTTAAAAAAATGCCAGTCAAGAATCTTTAATCCAGCCAAACTAAGCTTTATAAATGGAGGAATAAAGTCCTTCCTCAACAAACATTAAGGGAATTTGTCACTACTAAGCCAACTCTACTAGAGATGCTCAAAGGAATTCTAAACTTAGAAACAAAATGATGACTCTCACTATCACAAAAGATCACATAAGTACAAAGCTCACAGAACTATAAAGCAAGTACACATTTGAATGCCCAAGCCAGCTAACTTGCAACACTATGGCAGGAACAAAACCTTACATATCAATATTAACCCTGAATATAAATGGCCTAAAAGTTCCACTTAAAATAATTAGAGCGGTAAATGAAAAAAACAAGATCCAGCCATATGCTACCTACAAGAGACTCACTTATTGGCCAGAGACAGTCATAGACTCAAAGTAAATAGGTAGAAAAAGATATATCAGGTAAATGGAAAACAAAATGAGCATGAGTAGCCATCCTCATATCAGACAGCTCAAACCTTAAATCAAAAACAGTTAAAAAAAAAAAAGACAGAAGACTTAACTATCTTAAACATATATGCAATGGACACCAAAGCACCCAAATTCATGAAGCAAATGATATTTGATCTTAGAAAGCATATCAATAGGAATACCATAATGGTGGGTGATTTCAACACCTCACTGACATCATTAGACTAGATCCCTGAAGCAGAAAATTAGCAAAGAAACATTGAACTTAAACTGGACTACAGACCAAATGGACCTAACAAACATCTACAGAACTTTCCACCCAAAAATTGCAGAATATACATTCTTCTCATCTCTGCATGGAACATTCTCCAAAATAGACCATATGCTTGGCTATAAAGCAAGTCTCAATACATTTAAAAACACAAAAATCATTGGACCACAGTGAAATAAAATCAGACATTAACACTAAGAGGAGCCTGAAAACCACTACATGGGAACTAAAAAACCCACTTTTGAATGACCCGGGTAAACAATGAAATTAAGAAAGAACTGGGAGGCTCTGGGCACCTGCCCCTCAGAGAAACTGATTCCATTTCTGACTGAAATACGCTGTGAGCAATCCAGGGCCACTTTTGCCGCTCACCGCCTGCCCTTTGGAGTTTTGGGGCTCTGCAACTCCAGAGCTCTGGGTAAAGGAAGTGTATATCATTAGGAGGTGCTGATTGGAGGCTCTCAGCTCCAGAGGAGGGAACTCCCGACCCCCTCCTCCACCCCAGCCCACTGGTAGTGCCCTGGATAGAGTGCCCAGCTGTGCAGCTGATCCCCGGTGCCTCCCACGCCACCACAGTCCACCATAGTGGATTGCCCAGGGACCCAAACGAGCGGAGAGAAAGGATCCACGAAAGTGAAACTGCCACTTCGGCCATTCTCCAGGCAGAGACTTGCATTGCCCCGCCCACCTACCAGCAGCCTCCACCTCAATTCCCAAGGTAACGTCGCTAAACAGAAGACAAAGCCCCTCCTTTGTGCTGAAGCAGACAAAGGGAACTAAGCAGCAGATGTCCCAGGCTACAGACCAAAAGAAGAAACCCAAGCTGCAGTAAATGTAACTGTCTGCAATGAAAATAAGGGGAGAGGTCAAAGAACAGAGATGAACAGACTTTAGACACTCA
>CAUYQG010194009.1:0-11415 GCA_963574415.1 Tarsius wallacei
CCAGGTAAAGAGTCTGAAACCTGATAGGGCACCCTGCACCGGTCAAAAAAGTCCGGCAGCTGAGGGGGCACCCTGCACTGGGTGAAGTTCCCAGAGCAGAGAGGGTGCCTTGCACCAGGTGAAGAGCCCTGAAGCTGAGAGGCGCCCTGCACTTCGGCAGCTGAGAGGGTGCATTACACTGGGCGAAACAGCCAGAAGTTTAGAGGGCGCCCTGCACTGGGAGAAGAACCCGGAAGCTGAGAGGCACCCTGCACCGGGCAAAGAGCTCAGAAGCAGAGAGGGTGCCCTACACTGGGTGAAAAGCCCAGAAGCTTAGAGGGCGCCCTGCACCGGGCGAAGAACCCAGAAGCTGAGAGGGGCGCCCTGCACTGGGCAAAGAGCCCGGAATCTGAAAGGGTGCTCTGCACTAGGCAAAGAGCCTGGAAGCTGAAAGGGTGCCCTGCCCCAGGAGAATAGCCCAAAACCTGAGAAGGCGCCCTGCACTGGGCAAAGAGCCTGGAAGCTGAGAGGGTGCCCTGCATTGGGTGAAGAGCCGGCAAGCTGAGAGCGAGCCCTGCACCAAAGAGTCCAGAAGCTGAGAGGCCGCCCTGTACCAGGCGAATAGTCTGGACCCTGAGACGGCGCCCTCACCTGGTGAAGACTCTGGAAGCTGAGAGGGCACCCTCCTCCAGACGAAAGCCCAGACCCTGAGAAGGCACCCTGCACTGGGCCAAGAGTCCAGAAGCTGAGAGGGCACCTTGCACTGGGCAAAGAACCCAAAAGCTGAGAAGGTGCCCTGCACTGGGGGAAGAGCCTGGAAGCTGAGAGGGCATCTTGCATCTGATGACGATCTTAGAGCCCTGAGCCTGAGAGAGAGTCCTGCACCTCACGAAGAGCCCTGAACCAAGAGGGCATCCAGCACCTGACGACGAAGAGACCAAAGCCCAAGACAAAGTCCTGCACCTGGTGACAAAGAGCCCTGAGCATGAGAGGGAGTCCTGCACCTGTCGAGGAAGAGCACTGAATGTGAGAGGATGACCTTAACTTGACGATGAAGAACCCTGGACCCAAGAGAGAGTCCTGCACCTGGCGACAGAGAGCCCTGAACTCGAGAGGGAGTCCTGCACCTGACGATGAAGAGCCCTGAGCCCAAGAGGGATTCCTGCACCTGTCAACAAAGAGCCCTGAACCTGAGAGGGCTCCCAGCATTGGGCGAAGAGCCCAGACCCAGAGAGGATGCCCTGCACTGGGCAAAGAGCCCGGATCTGAGAGGGCATCCAGCACCTGACAATGAAGAACCCAGAGCCTGAGAGGGCCCCCTGCACCAGACAACAAAGAGTCCTGAGCCCAAGACAAAGTTCTGAACCTGTCGACCAAGAGCACTGAGCACGAGAGGATGATCTTAACCTGACAACGAAGAGCCCTGGACCTGAAAGGGATTCCTGCACCTGAGTTCGAAAAGGCCTCAACCCAAGATGGAGTCCTGCACCTGATGACGAAGAGTGCTCAACCCGAGAGGGAGACCTGCACCTGATGACAAAAAGCCCTGAACCTGAGAGGGCTCCCCAAACTGAATGACAAGCCAGACCTAAGAAGGCACCCTGCACCAGGTGAAGAGCCCGAACCCTGAGAGGATGCCCTGCACCAGGTGAGGAGCCCCAAAACTGAGAGGGCACCCTGCATCGGGCGAAGAGCTTGGAGCCTGAGTGTGTGCCCTGCACTGGGCGAAGAGCCCAAAAGCTGAGAGGGCGCCCTGTCTTGGGCGAAGAGCCCGGAAGTTGAGAGGGTGCCCAAAATCAGGCAAAGAGTCTGGAAGCTGAGAGGGCGCCCTGCACCAGGTGAAGAGCCTGGACCTGAGAGGGTGCCCTGCACTGCGCAAAGAGCCTGGACTGAAAGGGCGCCCTGCCTGGGGCAAAGAGCCCAAAAGCTGAGAAGGCACTCTGCATTGGGGGAAGAGCCCGGAAGCTGAGAGGGCGACCTGCGCCAGGTGAAGAGCCCAGAAGCTAAGGGGGTGCCCTGCACCAAGCGAAAAGCCCAGACCTGAGAGGGTGCCCTGCTTGGGGCGGAGTCTGGACCCTGAGACGGTGCCTTCACCGGGTGAAGAGCCCAGACTTGAGAGGGAGCCCTGCACCAGGCAAAGAGCCTGGAAGCTGAGAGGTTTTCCTGCACCAGGTGAAAAAACCAGAAGTTGATAGGGCACCCTGCACCGGGCGAAGAGCCCCGGACCCTGAGAGGGTGCCCTATTCGGATGAAGAGACCAGACCTGAGAGGGTGCCCTGCGTGGAGCAAAGAGCCTCAACCTTGAGAGGGCACCCTGCACCAGGCCAAGAGCCCAGA
Organism: Tarsius wallacei; assembly: GCA_963574415.1. Lineage (NCBI taxonomy): Eukaryota > Metazoa > Chordata > Mammalia > Primates > Tarsiidae > Tarsius > Tarsius wallacei. The sequence goes on from CAUYQG010194009.1 coordinate 2,317, forward strand.
ATCTGAGAGGGTGCCCTGCACTGGCCAAAGAGCCTGGAACTGAAAGGGCGCCCTGCCCCAGGTGAAGAGTCTGAAAGCTGAGAAGGCACCCTGCACTGGGGGAAGAGCCTGGAAGCTGAGAGGGAGCCCTGCACTGGGAGAACAGACCAGAGTCTGAGAGGGCACTCTGCACCAGGCGAGGATCCCAGACCCTGAGAGGGTGTCCTGCACCTGACGAGGAGCCCTGGACCCGGAGAGAACATCTTGCTCCTGGCAACGAAGAGCCCTGAGCCTGAGAGGGCTTCCTGCACCTGCTGACGAAGAGCCCTTAGCCCAAGAGGGCGTCCTTTACCTCACAAAGAGCCTTGCTTGAACTTGAGAGGCAATCCTGCACCTGACGACAAAGAGCCCGGAACCCAAGAGGGCATCCAGCACCTGACGATGAGGAGCCCTGAATCCGAGAGTTCTGCACCTGATGACGAAGAGCTCTGAGCACAAGAGGGAGCACTACACCCTCTCAGTGCCCTGCATCGGGCTAAGAGCCTGGAATCTGAGAGGGTGCCCTGCACCAGGTGAAGGGCCCAGAAGTTGAAAGGTTGCCCTGCCTTGGGCAAAGAGCCTAGAAGCTGAAAGGATGCCGTGCCCTGGGCAAAGAACCCAGAAACTAACAGGGTGCCCTGCATGGGGTAAAGAGACCAGAAGCTGAAAGGGCATCCTGCCCCTGGCGAAGACCTGAAAAGCGAAGAAGATGCCCTGCACTGGGTGTTAAGCCCGGAAGCTGAGAGGGCGCCCTGCGCCAGGCAAAGAGCCCGGACCTGAGAGGGTGCCCTGCACTGGGTGAAGAACCTGGGAGCTGAGAGGGCACCCTGCACCGGGTGAAGAGCCTGGAAGCCAAGAGGGCACCCTGCACTGGGTGAAGAGCACCGAAGATGAGAGGGTGCCCTTCACTCAGCGAAGTGCCTGGAGCTGAGAAGTCACCCTTCACCAGCTGAAGATCCCGGACCCTTAGCGTGCACCCTCCACTGGGTGAAGAGCCCAGATCCTGAGAGGGCGCCCTGCACCTGAAGAGGAACCCTGACCCGAAGAGAACATCTTGCACCTGATGACGAAGAGCCCTGAGCCTGAAAGGGCTTCCAGTACCTGATGATGAAGAGCCCAGAGCCCAAGAGGGCCCCCTGCACCTGACACTGAAGAGCCCTGAGCCCGAGAGGGTGTCCTGTACCTGACAACGAAGAGTTTTAAGCACCAGAGGGCATCCTGAACCTTACAATGAAGAGCCCTGGACCCAAGAGGGCGTCCTTCACCTCACAAAGAGCCTTGAACCCGAGAGGCAGTCCTGCACCTGACAACGAAGAGCCCTGAACCCAAGAGAAAGTTCTGCACCTGTCAACGAAGAGCACTGAATGTGAGAGGATGACCTGAACCTGATGATGAAGAGTCCTGGACCCGAGAGGGAGTCCTGTATCTGAGTTCGAAGAGCCCTGAGTCCGAGAGAGGATCCTGCACTTGACAACGAAGAGCCCTGAGTACTAGAGGGTCCCTTGCACCTGAAAATGAAGAGCCAAGAACCCGAGAGTGTGTCCTGCACTTGATGATGAAGAACCCTGAGCCCCAGAGGGAATCCAGCACCTGATGACAAAGAGCCCAGAGCTTGAGAGTGTGTCCTGTACCTGACAACAAAGAGCCCTGGGCCCAAGAGGGTCCCCTGCACCTGTCAATGAAGAGCGGAGAGCCTGAAAGGGCATCCTGCACCTGACAATGAAGAGCCCTGAGTCTGAGAGGGAGTCCAGCACCTGACGACAAAGAGCCCTGAGCCCGAGAGGGCCTACCTGCACTTGACCACGAAGAACCCTGAGCCCGAGAGGGTGTCCTGCACATGACAATGACGAGAACTGAATGCCAGAGGAGGGCCTGCACCTGATGACAAAGAGCCCTGTACCTGAGGGGGGGTCCTGCACCTGACGACAAAGAGCCATGAACCCGAGAGGGAGTCTATCACCTGACGACAAAGAACCCTGAGCACGAGAGGGAGTCCTGTACCTGACGAAGAACTCTGAGCCTGAGAGGGCAAAGAGTTTGGAAACTGAGAGGGTGCCCGGCACCTGCAAAGATCCTGAAAGCTGAGAGGGCACCCTGCACCAGGCAAAGAGCCTGGAAGCTGAGAGGGTGCCCTGCACTGGGTGAAGAGCCCGGACCTGAGAGTGCACCCTGCGCTGGGTGAATATCCCATACTGAAACTGAGAGGGCGCCCTGCACCAGGGACCAGACAGGCCTCCTGAAAGGAAGACAGTGTAGCAGCCAACCCAAGGGTCTGCATGACACTGGCTTACTCCTCTTTTACCTCTACAACCTAAGCAGTCAGAAAGAGAAGGGCCGCCTGGAAGAGCATTCGGTCACTCTTCTGGAGGGAGGAAGGGTCTTTAGCAGACAGTCCCAAAATGACTTTTAAAGAAACAAAGCCGAGCGGACTTTAAAAAGCCCGTGAAACTCTAGGATCTGTGAGCAGACTTCCCACTCTACATCTGATCCAGGACTCATACTCCTTCTCACAACTGCACCCCCAAAGGGGGGCAGGGTTATGGGTAGAGAAGGATGAGACTAGGGAAATAAAAACAAGGTGGCACAGTCACAGGTGAGGCGAGACCTGTGGGCTTCCATGTGGCTCCTCTCCAGGGCAGGCCTCCCGATGGCCCACAGGGTCCCCATGGCCAGCCACAAGTGTCTCAGCAGGAGGTTTTGCCTGGAAAGACAGCCAGCTCTGAAGATGAGTCCACACAAGTTCCAAGCATGGCTATTAGCATTAAAAAGTCATTTACCTCATATTACCAAAACAAACAAAAACCCCAGAAAACTTCAACAGGAAATCAAAATTCAGTCCTATGTTGCTCCTTCTCTGAGCACAAGGGTTTAAGGGTCTTCCTTTCTGACGCCCTCCCCTACAGCTCTGACGCCAGCAGACCCACTGCCACCCCTCTGCTCCAAGGCGTCTCATTCTCCGCAGGCTCCGCAGGAGTTGGGAAGGGGAAGGCGTGTCTGCAAGGGAGCACAGGCACCTCCCACAGTCACAAGAGATCAAACGTGAACACTGCTGCTGTGCTTGAAAAAAAAGTCACTCTGGGCTTCAAAGACACCCTCTTATATGATGACTACACAGCAGCTAATGTCCATGTTCCACAGAGCAGGACTTTTGTCCTTGTGCCCTCCAAGAATCCCTGCCAGCTTCATGGCTGTGTGTGGCGGACTGAGGCATAAACTACCAGTTCAAGAGGCAACAGGGTCCGAGGAAGGCTTGGTTGGCTGCTGCCCAGGGAGCACCCTTCTGCTGCTGACTCTCTAGGACACTGTGAGAGTGAGACAAAGACATATCCCTCCAAATGGCAGAGGCTAAGGAGAGGAACAAAACCTGCAGAAAACAGGCCACAGCAATTCTATGCCAAAGCAGCAAAAGAACACCCAGGTAGGGGAACGTGACTAGGGGAACCTTCTTCACACAGGGTCACAGAGTGTGCTGGCCCCTTGGAGACAATCCAGTGGTGACTGAGCTCTGAAGCCAGATGAGAGTCACGTCCCAGCCCTGCCCCTGCCTAGCCATGTGATCCAAGGCAGGTTAACTTTCCCAAACATTCATGGCCTCACTTGACAAATGGGACAGTGACTCTATCCTAAGCGTTGCAGGATTGAACAAGAACATACATAAAGCACTCTGGAAACAATAAACCTGCAATAAGCAGTAGCTGTTATTATTACTGTTAATTAGCAGGGTAGCTACACAACAAAATTCAGGGCAAGAAATAGACACAGCGGAAAGCACAGTATTTGGTCCCCCTCACAGCAAAGAGCTTAGGCAATCAAAACAAAAAAGAAGGAAGGAGCAAGATGCCAGCTGGTGGACAGGGATGGCCCACAGGACGGCTGTGCTTTGTCCCCACTGTGGAATGGGCTGAAGCCTGTTTCTCCTGGACAGTGTGGAAGCGGGCATATGGTGAGAACCTGGCTGGGAAGACACACGCACAAGACCCATGGCCAAGCTCAGGGTTTTGGTGACACTTCTGAATAAACTGAACGGAAGCAACAGGGATGAATTCAAAAGTTAAAAAAGAAAATGCGACTCAGCTCCCCTACTCCTACCAAATGGAGCATGCTCTTCATGTGCTTACTGTACCAAAAAGGGTCTGTCGAATGGCAGCCCAGCCCCCACCCTGCTGACACCATGGCAGCTGGTTCCAGGGAGATAGCCTTGCATGGTGGTGCTGAAACTCTAGGCCTCCCCACTGTCAAGATGGCAAAAGCTACCTGCGACCACATTCCACAGTCAGGACCACTCACTGAACAGCATCTCTGGAAGTCGCTCTCTTCATAAGATTCCTGTGCTCTATCCACGTGACTCTGGTACAGGACCATAAAGACAAGATCAGGCCTTCCCAAGACATAAGCGTACAGCTACTCTGGGCAGCCTCACATGACCTCAGCAGGGGCATTTTCCTTGTCAGGGTCTTGTCTGAACTCTCTTCTGAGAAAGAAAGTCTAGGGCTTTGCCTGGCCTGGATTTTAAGGCACTAGAACCAATCTTGGGAGAAGAGGTGGGATGCCAAGGAGACAGTTTAAAGAGTGTGTCTAAACCAGAGGTCTACACAAAATGATTAAAAATAAATTTTAAAAAATCTTGTCAAACTAGAGAAGGTATTGACTTAAGCACTCACCACAACTAGCCTTGTCTAAGCCTCCCAGGCAGTCTAATTAATGGATTGGCTGATTGAGATGAGGTCTCACCATGCTGCCCCGGCTGATCTTGAAATCCTGGGCTCAGGCGACCTTCCCACCTTGACCTCCCAAGTCACAGAGACTACAGGCATGCACATCCCCCAGGCTCTTGATCCACCTCCAAGTTGTTTTCCATTCCTAGGCAGGGGACACTTCACAATGTAAACCTGCTCAGGTTCATCCCTGTTTCAAATTCCTCAATGGCTTCCCACTGCCATCAGGACACAGCTTGGAGGCCTTCAGTGATCTGCCTGCACCATCTTCCTCCCCCTCTCTCATTGGCAGCTTGTGCACAGTCGTCTCCACTGGAGCTGCCCTGCTCCTTGCATGCCTTCTCATCTTCCAGTCCTAGGTTACACAACCCTCTGGAACGCCTCCCCTCCTCCTCCAAGCTGGAGGGGTGAGAGAGTGGGGAGGGGGGTCCTTCCCGAAGTCGCATGCACCTCCTATCACAACACTCGGCCCAGGCAAGTGCCTGGTCACATGCTCTGTTCCCCCTCTGGACCTAGGATGCATGAGGGCAAAACCCTGTCTGTCTCAGTCACCATCAGGTACCAGGTATAGCAAGTGCCACGCACATAGCAGGGCACAGATATATTTCAAGTGCACAAGAGGGAGGGAGAGGGAAGGAAGGGAGGAGGGGAAAGAATAGCAATGCAGAAGGAGCCCACCCCTGAAAAGGGCTGGCGGATGGGCTGGCAGGGTCAACAGCCGGGGCTCACAGCTTCAGCCATGGGAGACAAGGAGCGGATCAGCCCCTGCAATTCTGGAGTGGCGTTTCAGAACCACCATTTTCAAGGGAAGGGGGAATCAGGAGATGTGGGGTAACACTGGCACAAAGAAAGGGGCTGGGATGTGGGGAAAGAGGAAAAGGGAAAAGAAAGTATTTGTTGGTTTGTATAAACAGTAACAACAAAAACAAAGGCCAAATCCTGGCTCCAGTAAGGTAACAATTCATTTAGACTTTTAAAATGAGAAACTTGAACTAGATTAGCAGTTTTTAAACTGAGTTCTGAGGAACCCAGAGTCTTTGCAGAAGCCCCTCAGGGTCTACTGTGAGGAAGAAAGAAGGTTCACTAAGGGATGTGGCTCCAACTTTAACCAGAGAGGTTCTGCTTGAAGTCCATTTGAAAAAGGGTGTTTCTGCTAAAATTAAAGTGTGAATGGCTGTGAACTGGATGATCATTCCCATGCTTCCTGGCCTCAGCAGCCCACGGTTCTACATGACAGAGGACCCAGTAGACGATGCACCTTACGTCATACAAACACCCCTTGACAGTGCTGGGCATGGCAGCATCTCCTGGAGCCTCTTCTCACTGCTTGAGCAGAGTAACAGGAAACCTAAGTACCAGCATCCAGGCTCACCACAAGGTCGAGGCAGTAATAACATGTACTCTTAGGTTTTATCCAATTTACTTAATTTTTTTTTAGAAAGCAAGATTTATTGAGAGGACAGAAAAACTCCCACAGTGGGAGGGAACCTGAGGGGGTTGCCTGGTTTTATCTAACTTAAAAGTGCATTTTATTATTGTTCCAAACACAAATAAACATTTTTTCCTAACAAAGTTGTGTATACCTATGCCCTTGGAATCATTATATAGAAGTCCTGAGTCAGATACAAAGACATTATAGGTCATAAATGCAGAATATTGGATCTAGAGCTCATTCAAAAAAAAAAAAAAGCAATCCAATTCCAATCAAGAAAGAACAATACAAATATTTATCTAGCCAGGTCACCCGATAGTCTATTTATCATTCAAATGTAGGTTAAGGAGGCATCTGGATGTGCTAAAGAATACAGCAAGGTTACTGTCATTACTTTACAGGCAGGAAATGATACAGATTAGAGGGGAATGGGAGTCTTAAAAAATAGGACCCTCATATCTCAGACTTAGGACAGAGATCCCTTTTCTGTGTTGCTCTTTGGCTGTCTACATCTCATGGAGCATGAAAAGGCCAAATGTCATTCAATTCTGAGGACAGAAAAGCAGCTATAATGTGATCATCCCTGGGTCCTTCCTCATCGCCCTGAAAGACAAACAGAAAGAAACAGCATTAGAAACCATGACTGGTACCAATAGGGTGAGATTTCTTCTCCCTCTTCTCACCCAACCTGAAAGCACAGCTTGTGCATTTATTGTAACAGACACAAACCAACAGACATCTAAGGCAGGACAGGGCCGACAAAATGCCGTGTCCAAACTGCCCAGCAGAGATGAGCTGACAATCTGCCCTGGTGAGCAGAGACACGAGTACAGCACAGACCTGGGTGGCCTAAATAGCAGCCTGGCCTTTTCACTTGCACAGCTGGCAGCATTCTGTCCTGAGCCAGCTGAGAACCCCCAAATAGCAGCAGGTCTGAGGCAAAAGCTGACCAGCTCTAAAAGCATCAAGCTGTTTTCTTCAAAGACCCATATCTGTCTTGGTCCAGCATTCTTCATCACACATGAGCACAGTTAATCTAACGTAAAGAGCTGTGAGGGAAAGGCCTGATGGGGACTCAGGAAACTGGATTCTGGCCAAAGTTCTCTGCCCAAGCTGTGAGCCCTTGGGCAAATGGACTAATTAACATGGCCCCTATCTTCTCCCCTGCAAGGGACATCTGAGGATGCACCCTTCTCCAACCAGACAGTGGCTTTCTTCCCATCCACTCTGCAAAAACGTGGGAATGCCACTGTTCCAGGTGCTATGTTCTCTCCTCTGGCAGACTCCTCTGAGCCTCCTTCTGTGGCCAAATGACTCTCACGCCTTTCCCAAGGGACCTCACTCACCCTTTGGTGACAGTATCTTTACAACCTCCTTTTAGCCATTCAGAGAAGTCTCAATAGAATGTGCCTCTGGTTGTACTCCCCGGAGAATGAATGAATGAATGAATGAATGATTTCTACTGACATGAAGTAGAACAAACTCCAGAGTCAGACACTCTGGATTCAAATCTTGACCCCAGCACTTTCCTGCTGTGTCACCCTACTCAGGAGAATGCACCTCTTAACTTCCATTTCCTAGTTTGTAAAACAGGGCAAGAGTCATTGCTATATCCTAAGTATGAAGATGGAATGACCATCAAGCACAGTGCCTGGGACATGGGCAACTTGTCAGTATCAGCAGTTATTCAGTATGATTCATTAAGAAGCTACTCCATGCAGGTGCTGACTGAGGATTTTAAAAGATAACCTGGCATGATCTAACCTTCCAGGAGTGGGAAAAACAGGACACGAAGTAAGGACGCTACAAAGACTAACAGGGAGCTCCGAGAGTCAGAGGGAAGTGGAAAAGGGGATGCTTCTACTAGCCCCTGAGGGATAAGCAGGGTCTTCCCAGGCCTATGATGGGAAAAGTGGGAAGGGCACCGACCTAGTTAGAGCAAAGGTGCCCATTTATAGAAATGCGCTGCTTAAAGTGAAAGAGAACAGGGGTGGGGGTGTGTGTGCGTGGGTCTTGGGTAGGGAGTGGGGAGTGCGAGATGGCAGAATCCAGGACAGGTGGTCATGAGTGTGACGAAGGGAGGGGAGTGCAGGGTGGACAGGGTGTGCGTGTCTTGGGCAGGGGTGGGAACTGAGGACACGTGGGTGAGTGTGACAGAGGCAGTGAGGACCGATCGCCAGGGAGCAGCCAGTGAAGGACAGCTACAGCCGGAAGGTGCCCTGGGCCAGCCTGGACGCTGAAGGCTGAAGGAGGATGGCATGTTAGCAGATGGTTAGAGTTCATAATCATATATCAGGGCGTGAAACCCCTACACCCTCAGGAGAGGGAAGTGGGGCATGCGGTGGAGGGAGGGTGGGGTGCTGAAAGCTTTCTCTGCATTTTGATCCACTGGTATGTCTCACAGGAACTATAATACTACAAAAAAAGAGTCCTATAATTCAAATTTAATATGAGGTACATAACTATCAACGACACATCTCAACACCACTTTTCAATTACTTTTGGGTGTTTAAATGCAATTGTCTAGGAGAATCTTATAGAAAAAAGTACCTAAACTCTCCTCCATAACTGAGGGCGGGTTCTCCTCACACACACCCCGGCACAATGAGAGATAGTGTTTCTGAGTTATGAAAACATGGTCTCAAGTCTGGCTCATTAACCCCACAGTGATGCTTACAAGAATTTACTTCACTTTTCCAATGTTCAGTCTCTTCATCTGCACGTGGAGATCCTAATTCTTACCTTAAAGGGTCACTGTATGGATCAAAATAAGTGAGAAGATCTGTGCAAGACACTAAACAACTGCCCAACAATCGCAAGTCAGTGTGTAACACACGGTGGCCACTGCTGTGCTTTCTTTGAATTATTTACTCACAACATTTCCAGAGAAGAGCAAGAAAGAACAGGAAGGACGTGGCACAAGGTTCTACTGTA
>CAUYQG010194010.1:0-15884 GCA_963574415.1 Tarsius wallacei
AGCCTTCCAAGTAGCTGGAACTACAGCGCGCGCTACCACACTCGGCTAATTTTTGATTTATTGTAGAGATGAGGTCTCACCAAGTTGCCCAGGCGGGTCTCAAACCCGCGGGCTCAGGCAATCCACTCACCTCGGCCTCCCAAAGTGCTGGGATTACAGGCTGAGCCACCGAGCCCAGCCTATCTTCTTTTCAATGTGGCTTGCTAGAGTTTTATTTATTTTATTGGTTTCCTAGCCCTGGGCTACCATGTCAGGAATCTGATTAACCTAAGGTCACTATGATGTGAGGAAACCAAACCACATGGAGATGTCTTGTGTAGGCCCTCTGATCTACAACTCCAGCAGAGTCCAGCCTTTGTCACTCTAGCCTAGACATGTAAGTGAAAAATTTCCCAGGCACTCAAGTGACCATCTGCTGGTCAAGTCTTCTCATCTAACATCCTGGACTTCCTGAAGCAGAATCAAGCTATCCCTGATGTACCTGTCCAAATTCCTATCATGCAGAATCTTTGAGCATAATAAAATGGCTATTGCTTCTTGCCACTATGTTTTGAAGTGGTTTATTTGTTCCATAGCAACACATAGAACACATGAAGGATGAATTTCATAGGAGTTTCAGAAAGAGAGAATAAAAGGAATAGTGGAAGTAATATTTGTAGAGATGATGCAGAGAATTTTCTAAAAATAAAATCACATATTAAGTGCAAAATAACTAAAACAAATGCATACATATATGCACTACAGATGCCTAACATTCAGGATAAAGAGAAAAATTTAAGTCACCAAAGAGAAAACACAGATTACCCATAAAAGAATGACAATTAGACATCAGACTTCTCATTAGCAGAAACAGTTACTGCCAATGCAGCAGTATCTCCAAAGTACTGACAGGAAAATAACTGGCAACATAGGTTTCTATAGCCAGCTAAGTGATAATTCAAGAATCATGAAATAGGCCGGGCTTGGTGGCTCAGCCTGTAATCCCAGCACTTTGGGAGGCCAAGGCAAGTGGATTGCCTGAGCCCGTGGGTTCAAGACCCACCCAGGCAACCTGGCAAGACCTCGTCTCTACAATAAATAAAAAATTAGCCAGGCGTGGTGGTGTGTGCCTGTAGTTCTGGCTACTTGGAAGGCTGAGGCAAAAGGATTGCCGGAACCCAGCAGGTCGAGGCTGCGGTGACCGGGAGTGTGCCATTGCATTCCAGTCTGGGCGACAGAGTAGCAAACTTTTCTTTAAAACTGAGGTTACCGGTGGAGCATGGTGGCTCATGTTTGCAATCCTGACACTTTGAGAGGCCAAGGCAGGAGGATCATTCAAGGCAAGAAATTAGAGACCAGTCTGGCAACATCGCTAGACTCTGTCTCCACAGAAAAAAAAATTTTTTTTACCCAAGACCAATTTTAATTGAAAGAACTATAAGAATGTAATACAGCAAGAAGAAAAGTGAATTCAGAATTAAAGTATTGTATTAAAGAAACAAATGGTAAGCACAAATATTGACAAATTAGGTTGGTATATCTAATTTTGTATTGATTGTGTAGTAACAGTTTTATGTCCTGGTAAATATGGAAATAAAATTCTAGATAACGATAACTCTCAATACACTGGGTAGCTAAAACACAGTCTTGGGGTGGGAGGATAGCTGTCTTTTTAAAAACTTTAGAGGCTGGACTTGATGGCTCAGTCTGTAATCCCAGCACTTTGGGAGGCCGAACAAGTGGATTGCCTGAAACTGTGGGTTTGAGACCAGACCAGGCAACTTGGCAAGACCTCATCTCTACAATAAATCAAAAATTAGCTGGGCGTGGTAGCATGCGCCTGTAGTTCTGGCTGCTTGGTAGGCTGAGGCAGAAGGATAGCCAGAGCCCAGCAGTTCGACACTGGGATAGCTGTGAGTATGCCACTGCACTCCAGCCTGGGTGACGGAGTGAGACTCCAACTACAAACAAAACAAAACAAAACAAACTTTAGAGATGGGAAAATAAGTGGTTACGCATGCATATCAAAATTTTAAGAGTAGCTTCTAAAAGAACAGACAAGATATATACAGAGTTCAAATTGGGATAGGTAAAAGAAAGAGAATTTTTTAAAGTTATCAATCCAGCAAAGGCAGGAAAAGCAAACAAATAAACAAAAAAGAAACAAGGAGAAAACATTGTAAACAGAAAATCAAAATTGCATAGAAGACAGTGGTAGAGAGAATTTCAAATAGATTATACTCATTTGAATTGAACTTTCCAGTTAAAAACTGAGATCTTCAGGGTTTAAAAAACAAATAAATCAGTTACATGCTGTTTACAAAAGATGTGAACACATTTAACATAGAAAGTTTCAAAATAAAGGTAAAAGTTTTAGCAAGTAAATGCTAACCAAAAGAAAATTGAACATTAGTACCAAAGAAAATAGTATAAAGCAAAAAGTGTTAATAAGGATAGAAATAAATTACATAACGATGAAAATAAAGGACAGGCATAGTGGCTTACATCTGTAATCCCAGCAGTTTGGGAGGCTGAGGAGAGAGGATTGTCTGAGTCCATGGGTTCAAGACCAACCTGGGCAACATGGCGAGACCTCGTCTCTACAACAAATCAAAAAATTAGCTGGGCATGGTGGCTTGTGTCTGTAGTTCCAGTTACTTGGAAAGCTGAGATGGAAAGATCACCTGAACCCAGCAGGTCAGGGATACGGTGGCTGTGATCGTGCCACTGCACTCTAGACTGGACAACGGAGTGAGATTCTGACTCAAAAAAAAAAAACAAACTTCCAAGAAGCTCTATCCAGTTAACCATATAATCATACCACAAAATGAAAAGTAAGCGAATGACACAAAAAAGTTCGTATACTGAACATTTTTAATTTTTTTAAAGAGATAGAGTCTTACTGTGTTGCCCACGCTGGACTAAAATTTCTGGGCTCAAGTGATCCTCCCACTTCAGGCTTCCAAATAATTAAGACTGTAGGTGTGTGTTATCATGCTCAACTGATAGTTTGGAAATTTAAAATAGATCTTTATTAGAAACTCACAGATCAACTAAACAAAAACTCAGTTGAGAGGTTGGTTGGCTGATGGTTTTAGCGTTATTTTCCTTGTGTACATGTCCTAATTTGCAGGTCATCTCAAGTGGTAGTTTTTATCTTTCCATTTGCTCCACTTATTTCCTGCTTCAGTATTGCCCCCATAGCGACCCGATACCCCCTAGTCCAGAACTAGGTGTCTCAGGACTCTTGTCTGTCAGGGATACTGGGAATATGACAGATTTGTTTACCAAGCCTGAAAGCACTGTTTCCTTTCACCATCACAGTTAAGCAGTTTTTGCTGTCGTTTTGTTTTTTAAGCTCTAGCCCAGGGTGGAAGTCACAGCCTTTCCCAAATCCCAGTTTCATAGAGAAGCTGACTATGGCACCATATTGTGTATGGGGTGCCTTTTTTCTCCACTACTCTGAAGAATTCAAATTCCTAGCCAACTTCTACCTGCTTCCAGACCCAGAAGACCCAAAGACCATAGCTATAGCCCCACTAACCCATTTGTTTTTCATTTCTGATACCCAAAGACAATTATCTTATTAATGAACTCAGAGATATCTTTTAATTTTATTATCGAAGTTCTTACAGATGTATACATAGACATTCAAAGCGTGAGCTCACAAGACCATTTATTATTTTCCCATGACTTTGGGAAATGATATGGGCAGCTCTATAAGTCTTGCTACCTTTATTGGCTTTACTTAGTAGTGAGGATTCAGGTTTCTTCTATTCTCAAATGCCAGAAACCTATTTAGAATCTACACATCTCCTCAGACTTCTGGTTTGAGTTGGGAGGCAGAAGATAAAGCCCTCTTGTTTCTCGTTCTTCTCCCTGACTTTCTGTATACAACAATTGGAGACATTAAAATATATATATTCTGGTATACTGAAAGTTGTGCTCTTAAATCACCAGTCTTTGTTCTAAATCTCTTCATAGTCTGGGCATTTTTGTAACCTTAAGTTTTGAAATTCAAAGGACAGAGGTATGAGAAAATGTAGGTGGAGGAAAATCCCACAGTTGTATCTTATTATTATTTCACCAGAGAACTTGCCCTCTCTGCATTCATGTTTTAGAATCTACCTCTTCTCCTTTCCCCGGAGGCCTCCCTCTTGTCTACTTGACTTCTTTTGATCTCTTATTTTTCTATAGTGAGTTCTTTCCCGCTGAAGTCTCACACCTCTTTCTACAGAGGTCTGTCTGCCGTGTATAGCAGTTTTACAACTGTCTGGAGTGCATAGTTTTGTTTTGTTTTAAATTGTGTTTTCACTTATTACTAGCATGGGTGAGAGGGTAACATTCAGTACCCAAAGGCCAAATTCAAATGATACATTTTGTTTTGGAGAATATGGGTCTTTAGAATGGTCATGTGAAGTTTCTCAGTGCATATAGCTCCTTGAGCTGCGTCTTAAATAGAATCATCTCCAACTGTCACAGATTGTAGGCAGCAAAACTCAGGTTGTCTCACTCAGAAGTTAGAGACTGCTGAGTCTAGAAGTATATTTCTTTTTTCTTTCTTTCTTTTTTTCTACAGCAGGATTTATTGAGAGGACAGAAAAGCTCCCACAGTGGGAGGGGACCTGAGGGGGCTGCCCAGAAGTATATTTCAGAGTCCCCTTTCTTGCCCTTAAGATAGACCAGGAATCTAGTCTCTTTTTCAAATTCTCTCTCTCTCTCTCTCTCTCTCTCTCTCTCTCTTTCAAAGTGTGTTCTAATTAATAGGTGTCTAACAACTATGATGACCACCAGGCAATGTGCTTCTTTGCTTAGCCATCTCTCCTTCCTCTTCTCTCAGACTTCATGGTTTTTTTATTCTTCCCCTACTCTTTCTTCTTTCTTGGTTTGGTTTTCCTGCCTCTCTTTTTTTTCTCACCCACAAATAGAAAGGAAAAAAAAAAAAAAGCAAATGTTGAGGTTCCTGACTGGCCACATTCCAGAGAAATGAGGAAATGCAGGTTGTTAGATAACTGGGAGGGGTCAGCAGTGTGGCCTCACTCAAGGGGGAGGAGAAAAGAATTCGAAAGGTAAGGAAAGGCAAAACAGTTAAGACTTAACTTTAGACTTCTATTACTTAAAATGATTCTCTAGAAATCCCATTCAGTGTGTACCATCTTCCTCAGGCTGTGATGGTTCCCAGAAATAGTTCCAAAAATACCAAGGAGGTGTTTGGGTTAGCAATGATGTATTAAAAAATGATCATCCTCTTGGGAGTGTAAATTAGTGCAACCTGAATGGAAAGCAGTATGGAAATTTCTCAAACAACTAGAAGTAGATCTGCCATTTGATCCAGCAATCCCACTACTAGGTATCTACCCAAAAGAACATAATTTGTTATATAACAAAGATACTTGCACCTGCATGTTCATCACAGCACAATTCACAATTGCAGAGATGTGTTATCAACCTAAACGCCCATCACCTGATCAGTGGATAATGAAAATGTGGTATATATACACTAAGGAATACTATTCAGCCATCAAAAAGAATGAAATAATGTCTTTTGCAGCAATTTGGATGGAATTGGTGAACATGATCCTCAGTGAACTAACTCAGAAACAGAAAATCAAACACTGCATTTTCTCACTTATAAGTGGGAGCTAAACTAAGGCTCTGCAAAGATGTAGAGGATGGTACAATGGACACTGGAGACTCAGAAGAGGAAAGGGTGGAGGAACAAAAAAATCACCTATCGGGTACAATGTGCACAGGTCGGGGTGAAGGGGACACTTAAAGCCCAGACCAAAGTATTTGTGCCACCCCCCAAAGTTATTGAAATTCTAAAAAGATCATTCTCATTAATTTTTGCTTGTACATAAGTGTCATAAGCTTGTACACAAGTATCAGTGTCTGATATCACATTAAAGTCTTAAGATTGCTTATAAAAAGATTTTTTTGCAATCATCAGTTTGCAGAATAAACACAGCTATTACACTTGTGTTTACTCTGCTGCCTTTTCAACTTACAATGTTACTTTCAGGCTTCTGTAATATAGCAGACAGTTAAGGCATTCTTTAAAAACAACAACAAACAATGAAACCCCTAATGACCACAATAAAATAAATATTGCTTTTTGGTTGGTAGGAGATGTTGAAAATATATTAAATAAAAGCTACCCATAAGTGTTCTACCTCAGAAATAACTGACATTAACATTTTATTGTATTTCTGACCATTTTCTTTCTTTCTCTCTCTTCTGGCCTCAAGTGAGTCTCCGGTTTTGACCTCCGAAAATGCTGGGATTACAGGCATGAGGTGGTACTTCTGATCATATTTTATGCAATTCTATTTCATAGTTGTACTTTATATACACAGTTATGTATCTTCCGGCATATTTTAGGCTGGTATACTTTTAGCCATGGTTTTCCAGCACTTTTCTGTAGGTTAAACAATATGTATTACTTTTCTAGCTGGGAAATATAATTTTAAAAAGTAAACTCTGTACAATATTATTCTGAAGGACTCTGTAGTTGACTGGGACATTTAAACGGATTATCCGATTGCATGTCTGTAGGTGACTTTAAGGTGGGATGGTTCCAAAGACCCCTACTACAGCATTTATCACTTTACAATATAACTTTCCCTTTACATAATTCTCTAAATTTTAAGCTCTAGGAGCAAAACTGTATCTTTCACTAATTGTACCCCAATGACTAGTATATAATCAGATACAACAAAAGTTTTCAATGTATTTTTGAAGATTGAATGAAAGGATAGATATACTACTAAATACAAAAATTCTAGAGGATCCATAACTTATCAACTTTTCAGTAGTATTAGGATAGATACACCCAGATTAAGATTCCCAGAAGTAAAGTTTATTTTAGACACAGATTTGTCTTGAAAGCAGAAAAATATAGGAATTGATTATCCATTGAACGTTCTCTATAGAGCTTAAGCTCTTAACTCTAATATTCCTGCGGTGCTCCAACGCTTAAAATTGGCTGTCCCTCAAACACTTACAGAAAATTAACTATCCCTTTTTTCTACAGATAATAACCTTCTGTAACATCTAGGCCGCTGCCGCCTGCATTTTGGAAATGTTGGCATTCCAATCATTTGGCATGTTCTATGACTTTGATCTCACCACAGGAACATTGTTTTTTGTTTGTTGCTTTGTTTTTGTTTGTTGAGTCAGGATCTCGCTCTGTTGTGCAAGCTGCAGTGCAGTGGCATGATCATGGCTCACTACAACCTCCAACTTCCGAGCTCAGGCAATTCTCCTGCCTCAGCCTCTTGTGTAGCTGGGACTGTAGACATGTGTCACCATGCCTGGCTACTTTAAAAAAAAAATTAGTTAATTAATTAATTTTTTTTAGTCGGGGTCTCAACTCTGTTGCCCAGGCTAGAGTGCAATGGCACATGGCTTACCACAGCCTCAACCTCAGGTAATCCTTCTGCTCAGCCTCCCAAGCAGCTGGGACTACAGGCTGGTGTGGCACCACCATGCCTGGCTAACTTTTTTATTTTTTGTAGAGATAAGGTTTCACTATATTGCCTAGGATGGTCTTGAACTCTTGGACTCAAGCAATCCTCTCACCTCAGCCTCCCAAAATGCTGGGATTGCAGGCATGAGCCACTGTGCTCAGCTCCAGCTACTTTATATATATATATATATATATATATATATATATATTTTTTTTTTTTTTTTTTTTTGAGAGTTGAGGTCTTGCTATGTTGCCCAGGCTGAAACATTGTTAAAGAAGAACCCAAACCATGCATTTCCTCTTGGACAAGGGATTAGATTGCTTGGAGTACCATAGTGGAAACATATAGCCAATGGTTGAGCAAGGGAGTGTACAAGAGAGAGCCATTCCAGAGATGCTGGTTTGGAAGAGGGCAGGGAAAACATGAACATCTCCTCATGAGCTTCCTTGTGCTCTGCAGCTTTGAACCAGTTCTTGGATCTCATCTCATTCAAAGATAAAACAGTTCATGATCTGAGGCATCCTACATAGGCACATGAAAGATATTTTCTCTCTTGGCGATTTATACTTGGTCATGTGATATAACTGGTAATCTAGTTTTGAGACAGTGTGCTTGTACCTTCCTCTCTACAAATGCAATTCTACAGCATTTTGTTTGTTTGTTTGAGTCAGGGTCTCACTGTTGTCCAGGCTGGGGAGCAGCGGCATGATCACAGTTCACCACAGCTTCTTACCTCCTGGGCTCTGGCGATCCTCCCACCTCAGCTTCCTAAGTAGCTGTGTCTCCAGGCATGTGTCACCACACCCAGTTAATTTTTTGATTTTTTTTTGTAGAAAGGAGGTCTCACTATGTTACCCAGGCTGTTGTGTTTTGTTGTTGTTGTTGTTGTGGTTTTTTTTGAGTTGGAGTCTCACTCTGTCGCCCAGACTGGAGTGCAGTGGCCGCTCCCGGCCACCGCAGCCTCGACCCGCTGGGCTCCGGCGATCCTTCCGCCTCAGTCTTCCGAGTAGCTGGAAGTGCAGGCGCGCGCTACCACGCCCGGGTGATTTTTTTAAATTTTATTGTAGAGATGAGGTCTCGCCAAGTTGCCCAGGCGGGTCTCGAACCCGCGGGCTCAGGCAATCCACTCACCTCAGCCTCCCAAAGCGCGGGATTACAGGCTGAGCCACCGAGCCCGGCTTGTTGTGTTTTTGAAGACAACTTTAACCTACAATAATTAGAGTGCATGTGAAGTTCTTATTCACTCTGTATACATACCAAGAGCAGCATTTGTGGAACGTCTAAGTGCCAGACACTGCTACGTATGTTACATGTGTTATTGAATTGAATTGGGAGAACCTGCCTCCTGAAACATAATTTAATTATCATATTTACTCTGCAACTGGATATGGCCCTTTCCTTAAGAATATTACATTTAATTTATTTAGCCCTATCCCATTACAGGAGAGAAAAAAATAACAGTACCAATTCTACAACGTATAAATACGTTTTGATGAGAAATAGAGACTGCAGAGCTTTCCATTCTACACCTTGATCCAGTTTTTTTTTATTCTTAAATGTAATTTTTCTGTCCTATTTCTAATTAGTTGATAGTGTCTCTTCTCTCTTGCTGTCCTCTCCCAGCAGTGTGCCTTTCTCCTGCCATGTAATGAAAGAATTAGCTGCTTCACCTAATCCCAAATTAGAAAACATAAAGTTAATTAAAAAATGATTGGGACATTGAAGACTTTTTTTTCTACATTGAAGTCTCAGAATTGGCTGTGAGATAATTGATGAGTTATCCTTAATCTTTTTTTAAATTAATGTATTTATTATAAAGATGTGGGGTACAAGTTAGGGTTAGGTATACAATCATGCAAGTACCCTTGATGAGGTATGCCCCTCCCTCCCCTAGCAGTTTCCCTCAACTGCCAATCCCACCCCCTCTCCCCTGACAGTTTTCTACTACTGACAATCGCTTTCTTATAGCATTATAATTGTTCAAGGTCACGTTATGAGTGAGAACATATGGAACTCAGTTCTTTGTTTCTGTGATAAATCACTGAGTATGATCGACTCTAAATCCATTCAAGTTGCTGCGAAGTTTGTATATTTGTCCTTCTTTAGGGCTGCATAATATTCCATTGTGTATGAGTTATCCTTAATCTTATGTGTGCTCTTTACTCATTGTTTAAGTACATTTCACTTAATTTAAACTATCTCTCTCTCTCTCTCTCTCTCTCGTCGAGTCTCATTCTGTTGATCAGGCTAGAGTGCAGTGGCATGATCACAGTTCACAGCAGCCTTGACCTCCTGGGCTCAGGTGATCCTTCTTTCTCAGCTTCTCGAGTGGCTGGGATTATAGGTGTGCACCATCATGCCCAGCTGATATTTTGATATTTTGTCGTAATGAAGTCTCACTGTGTTGCCCAGGCAGGTCTCCAACTCCTGGACTCAAGCACTCTTCTTGCCTTGGCTTCCCAAAGTGCTGGGATTACAGATGTGAGCCACCACACACAACCTAAAATTTTCATCTTGTTAAATATAATATCAGATTTCAATGACCCAAATTGGTTGAGGCACAATAAAATTCTCTTCTTACTTTTCAAATTATTTTCTTAAGAATTACTTCCAAAGAATAGTCCTCAGTAAGGTGGTCAGAATTTTAAGCATTTACATGAAAGTTCTGGTCCAAATTTCTATTTAAAAAAAAATTCATTGATTCAGCAAACACTTATTAAGCATTCCTTGTATTGAGCACGCTGGGGGAATGATAATACGAGAGGGAACAAACTAGGCACGATGTCTACCCTTACAGACCTTACAACTGGAGGTAACAAACATGAAACAAAGAATTGCAAATGTGACAAAGGTCTGAAGAAACGAGTGAATGGGAACATATAATTGGGTGGGAAGCAGGGGGAGGTAGAGAAGGTTTTCAAAGAAGTTCAGTTGAGCTTGGAGCATAAGAGGTAAAAAGAGTTATCCAGGTGGAAGCGTTATTTAAACAAGGGGAACAACTTGCATAAAGGCTCTGAGTAGAAAAGAACTCTGCTTATTCATGGACCTATCAGAAAGTCACTACAGCTAAACTGTGATGCCATGGGGGTGGGAAGGGATGTTCAAGAGGAGACAGGCAGAGATCCGAACACACAGGTCATCCTAAGGACTGAAAACTTTATCCTAAGGGTAATAGAAAACAATGGAGACTTAAAGCCAAGAAAAAAACACTATTTAAAAAACCTTAATGCAGAATATAATTACACATTAATTTACTATTTAATTTGTTCTGGAATGTGCTGTTATGTCTTAATCCGATATCATTAATAATTGTTTTTTGGCCAGGCTCGGTGGCTCAGCCTGTAATCCCAGCACTTTGGGAGGCTGAGGTGAGTGGATTGCCTGAGCCCGCAGGTTCGAGACCAGACCAGACAACTTGGCGAGACCTTGTCTCTACAATAAATAAAAAATTAGCCAGGCATGGTAGCACATGCCAATCGTTCCAACTACTTGGAAGGCTGAGGCGGAAGGATCACTGGAGCCCAGCAGGTTGACGCTGGGGTGGCTGTTAGCGTGACACTGCACCCCAGCCTGGGCAAAGGAGTGAGGCTCCTACTAAAAAAAAAAAATTTGTTTTTTTGAGCCGGAGACTTGCTATGTTGTCCAGGCTGGCCTCAAATTCCTGGGCTCAGGGGATCCTTCCACCTCAGCCTCCCCAGTAGCTGATATTAAGAACTTTTATAAATATAAGACAAACTATCCAGGTTTCTGATATATAGAAGTTACTGAGAATAGAAAAGACCCTGCAATAGTTAAGCAAAGCAAAACAGTGCTCGGACACATAGTCTTAGTATGCCACGAAGTGAAAAACCTTAAGCCCTAAGTTTCTTTGCTTTTCATCTTTACCAAATTTTAACTTGAATTTCAGGTGGAGACAGCAAAATAATAATGGCAGAGAAAGGAGGTAGGGGTGTGTGTGTATGCATATATATGTGCTCCCCATGGCTATGAAGAACAGATTTATGACAGTGAACATCAGTTACATTCTCTGTGCTCAAAAGTAGTATCTGACTGATAGAAATTAGGAGAATAGAGACTGGAGAATATTAAAAGATTTTGTTCATTCAGTTGGGTGTTTCAAGAAAAATATGGCAGCTTCTGGGTAACTCAGCAGACTTTGATATGAAATGTATTGATTGTAGATTAGGCACTCCAAGATGACTTGAGTACTAAAGAGATGCGTGAACACTAAGTCCTTCTATCAATAAAGTGGGAGAGGCTAAGGTTTTTATTTTAATACTCTTCAATCTTCCCTATGAACATTTTTTTCTTTTTTTTTTTTTTGAGGTGGAGTCTCACTCTGTCATCTAGACTGGAGTGCAGTGGCACACTCCCGGCCACCTCAGCCTCTACCTGCTGGGCTTCGGCCATCCTTCCACCTCAGCCTTCCAAGTAGCCAGAACTACAGGCACGCGCTACCACACCCGGCTAATTTTTTTTATTTATTTATTGTAGAGACGAGGTCTTGCCAAGTTGCCCAGGTAGGTCTCAAACCCTCGGGCTCAGGCAATCCACTCGCTTCGGTCTTCCAAAGTGCCGGGACTACAGGCTGAGCCACCGAGCCCGGCAACATTTTTCTTGATTTCTCCAGATTGTCTGTGTCCATTCAATAAGCAGGTGAGATTTTGGGGTGTGGTAATTTCTCAGAGGCATTTGCTTATTAGGGTTTTTTTTGGGGGGGGATCTTAAATATAATGTTTAGGCAAATGGAGGAAGGGAGGGAGGAAGAGAGAGCTCTGACTTCCATTCCCCAATTGTTACCTCATTGCCTCCCAAACCAGAAGTTTCTTTCTTGGCTGTTGGACTGCAATGCTTTCTTTCAGGCTAAATGACTCCCTCTTAAGAGTGAATGAATACATAAATGCTTGGCAAACTCTTTGAGGAAGGCTGTGGATCCTTGATCTAAGAAATCTTGAGCAACAGGAGGCTTGAGTTTAAATGTCAATTTGTATCTGACTCACTATTTCAAGGGAGTGAATCACTTACTCTTGATTGAATCACAACTCTGTGGTCTGAGGTGTGGTACTAAAACTTCACATACATTGTGTACTTGAGTATGCAATTGGTAAGTCATTGTCATCAAAATAGAAACACATTTACTAAGTGCCTAATTGTGTACATGATTTGGAAACATTCAGAATATGTAGCTAAATATTAAAATAAATTGGCGCTTGTTAAGGTTTCATGGAACAGGTAAGGCATCTATTTTAAGTAGGGAGGAGACTTGCTATGGTTTAATTGTCAGGTTACTAAAGCTCAGGGTGCACTTGGTGGGAATGTTAAGAGTAGCTTCTCAGCAAGTATTCAGTATTTGATTGAAAAGAGGCCACTTCATTTGCTTGGACAGAAATGTGGTTATATTAGGCTGTTTTGTAGTGATAAAAAGTCTTTGAAAAGCATTAAACCTCTAGAATCTGACTTACAATGTCCTGATAGTGTGTTCTTTTCTGTAATCAGAGTTATGAATAAAGAAATCTACCTTCTAGCACTGAATGACAATAGATTTGGGTATGTTGTCAGACCTGTGAGTATTATAGACAAAGATTAGACTTTTTTTTTTTTTTTGGTGATTTAATCCATTCATCTTTTATTTGTTTTTGGCAAACATAATATGAGTAAAACTATATTGCTCAATATAGGTACCCACATGATATTTTGTTGTAATAATTTTATGGTGTGGTAGTTCTAAAATATTAATTTCAGATTGATATAAAAGAACAAAAGTGCAGAAAGAAATCAATGTTTATCAAGTGTTAGTGTTGTATATCAGGCACTCACACATTCAGTCACATATATCATCATTTAAGGTCCCAGGAAGCCTGTAATAAGTAATGTTTCTGTTTAGGTCCAGGAGCAAACTGCAGTTCAGATTCCAAGAGAAAGAAGAACTGGAACGCACACTCAGGTCTGTTAGCTTATGGTCATTCTACAAATCCACTTAGCCAAAAAAAGGCAAATCAAAAATCAGGTAGGATTAAAGTACATGAGGTAGCTTCTGTTTAATTTCTTTTGGTCTAGATGTGACCCACATCTGCAAAGGGAACAAAGTGAATACAATCTGTGGCAGAGCGTATTCTACAAGTCTGTTGATTGGGGCAGTAGAAAGAAATGAAATGAGAAAATGTGTATTAAACAGTATGTAAATTCCAGGTCATAACTTTTCAGTTTGTTGATTTTTGAAAGTTATTATTAAGCATCGCATCAATGTTTTCTAATATGTAAAATATAAATGTTATTATTCTTCTAACTGGTTTGTAGGGATTTTGTAGAGCTATTGAAGAAACTTATAACATTCTTAGAAAAGCCTTCAAAAAATACAAAGTTGATTATTTCTGACCTCATCTGTGATCCTACTTTGTTCTTACCTCAATTACTGCATTAATCATATTGCATCCCAATCACTTCTGTACTCTGATATCTCTACCAGAAGGTGGGTTCTTCCAAAACAGGGACCATGTCTCTCTCCTTGTGGCATTGTGATCTGGACAGCATCTGAAAATGGAGTTTCATTTTGTCGCCCAGGTTGGAGTGCAGTGACATGCTCACGGCCACTGCAGCCTCGACCTGCTGGGCTCAGGTGATCCTTCCACTTCAGTCTTCCAAGTAGCTGGAACTACAGGCACACCACCATGCCCAGCTAATTTTTTGATTTATTGCAGAGACAAGGTCTCGCCAAAGTTGCCCAAGCTGGTCTTGAACCTCTGGGCCAAGCAATCCTCTTGCCTCTGCCTCCCAAAGGGTTGGGCTTACCAGCGTGAGCCGCTGTGCCCTGTCTGAAATATAAGTGCTCAGTAAATATTTATTGAATAAATAAACGAGCAATCCATAACAAAAGATTTCATCTTTCTGGTCCCAATCACTCTAGTTCCCAAATGAGAAGGTAGTAATATTTTCCTAAATTGCTCATCAGGAGTATATGGTCAGTTCATATACTCTTTCCTGGAGATCTGTGCCACAGACAAAAATGGTTATGTCCATGAGTAGAAAGGGGATAATGATTATACATGACATACAATTTCTACTCTGGTTAACATTTTTTTAAAAACCTAAACAATACATTTCAGGGGGAAAAAAATGTAGGATATTTGAGGTCACATGGAGCGGTAACCTCCACCCCGAGCTACCAGGGTTGAAGAAAAAGCCCGATCCACAGCAGAGATGAGAATGATCTCTCACTAGGTGGCTCTCTTTCCCGCGAGTGGGCGGCGCGTTGGCGAGGGCCGGCTGATGGGGGCATTGTACTGCCGCAATCACCGCGTCACGCCGCATCAGACTAGGTGCTTGCAGCACGAGGGGCATAGTCCATTTTCTGTTTCGTTAATGACAATCTGTCCTTAGAATTTATTTCAAAGTAGAATCCACTTTCGTTTCCTCCAAACGTACACAGGATGTTCCAAATAAACATTGGTTAGGTCCCAGGGAGGCATCTTGAAAGGTGCCTCTTCAGCTGGCGTGGAAAGGCAGCAGGAATCAGGTACCCAAATCAAACCAAACCAAATCCAAACAGGCCATTAAAATCCTGATTTCAGCTATCTTCTAAGGGCTACATTCTCGGAAGATTTTATCCCATTACATATCCTAAAGTACTTTGGGAATGCTTCAATGATTCCACAATACAAATCGAAAATATAATTTGTAAAATATCAAATAACTCCAAGTCATCAGGATAACGACTTCTCCAGCTATTTCTCATACACTCCATATTATTATTTACCCCATTCTTTATTTCTGCTTTTAAACTCCACATCCCCATACAAAATTGCACATAATAGAGATTCAAAAAGACTTTCCTGCTGATGTACCTAAGGATCTTCATGATACTATTTTACCCTATGTTTTCTTCTCTAACCCAATGATATAGTGACAAGTTCTAAAACACGGCAGCCCCGTGAGAGGAGGAGGAAGGCTGCAGAGAGGAGGGAGGAACGTGGAAGCCTGCCTTAAGCAGGCACTGGGGACGCCTATAACAGGGATGGCAATGGCCTCTCTCTGCCGGTCCCAGGTTTAAATTGCTCGAAAGCCCACCTGCTAGTCTTCTAGGATGTGTTCCCTCCCTCACCCCAGCCTCCCCGCCGCAGGCTCGTTGAAGCTGGGTCAGGAGGGTGCGTGTGGAGCGGGGTGCACTTCAGGGAGGGGTCGACCCACCAGAAGAATCGGACGTCCCTGCTGGCAGGAGAGGGATCGCGGCAGTCGTGTGCCGCTCTCCTCCCTCAGGCACCCCGTCCAGGCGGAATCCCGCCTCCCAGAGTCCAAGGCAGTTGTGGGGAAACCCCCAGCCCTTCCCCGCCGCCGCCGCCTCGCCCTCCTGGCTCCAACCCGCGCCCGGCAGCATGCAGGCCCCGCATCTTCTCTGCAGGCCCGGCCCTCTCCGTGCCCGGCTCTGAGAGGAAGCTGCGG
>CAUYQG010194016.1:0-42161 GCA_963574415.1 Tarsius wallacei
GTGGATTGCCTGAGCCACGGGTTCGAGACCCACCCAGGCAACTTGGCAAGAACTCATCTCTACAATAAATCAAAAATTAGCCAGGCATGGTAGCGCACGCCTGTAGTTCTGGCTACTTGGAAGGCTGAGGCAGAAGGATCACCAGAGCCCAGCAGGTCGAGGCTGTGGTGGTCAGGAGTGTGCCACTGCACTCCAGTCTGAGTGACAGAGTGA
The DNA here is from genome assembly GCA_963574415.1 of Tarsius wallacei. Taxonomy (NCBI): domain Eukaryota; kingdom Metazoa; phylum Chordata; class Mammalia; order Primates; family Tarsiidae; genus Tarsius; species Tarsius wallacei. Next base: position 214 of record CAUYQG010194016.1, read on the forward strand.
GACTCTGACTCAAAAAAACCCAAAATACCTCTAGCATCAGTTTACATTTTGCAAGATGTGTGGGCTTGGAACCCCAGCTATTAATGGTGTGACCTTGAGTCACTCGGCCTTTCCTGATTCTCAGTTTCCTCATTTTCGAAATGGGGATAATAACAGATACACTCCCGACTCTTGAGCTGTAGTGAGGATTAAATTAGGGTTATATTTGTGAAAGCTGCCATGATTTGCATTGCTTTATTTGTTTATTTAGAGTCAGACTCTCACTGTTGCCCAGGCTGAGTGCAACGGTGCAATCACTGCTCACCGCAGCCTCAAACTCCTGGGCTCAAGTGGTCTTCCCACCTCTGCCTTCCAAGTAGCTGAGACTACAGGCACACGCCATCACACTCAGTTAATTTTTAGAAATTATTCATAGAGGTGAAGTCTCGCTCTCTTGCCTAGGCTGGTCTCGAACTCCTGGGCTCCAGCTGTGCTCCTACCTCGGCTTCCTAAAGTGCTGGGATTACAGATGTGAGCCACTGCACCCAGCCTGATTTACATAGCCTCAGAGGGTCCACAAGAAACTGTACTTGAGGCAGAGAAATGAGAAATTGGGGTGAGGGGAGCAGAGCAGTGTTAAGAGGAGAGAGGGGAGACTTTTTACTTTTCACAGAATAACCTTTGGTCCTTCTTGCAGTTCGTCCTAGGGATGCTTATTACTTATTTAAAAACTAAATAATGTATAATTAAAGAATAGGCTTAATTATGAAGAAAATGAGAAAACGACACAGTTATGTTGTTATCTAGATCGAGGGTCAGCAAACTATGGCCCTCAGGTCAAATCCAGCTTGTTGCCTGGTTTTGTAGATAAAGTTTTATTGGAACGCAGCGGCACTCATTATAAGTTGTCTACGGCTTCTTTTGAGCTAGCTGCAAAGTTATAACTGCAGAGTTGAATAGTTGCAACAGACCTGGCTTGCAGACCAAAATATTTACTATCTGGCCCTCCAGTGGAAAAATTTGCCAACTGTTAGTCTCGATATTATACAATGCTTTGTCATTTAAAGATACCTTGTTCTCCGTTTTGAAAAGATTAGCTTTTTATGCATACTTTGTTATCTCTTTCTCTCTTAATAAAGGGGGATTGTAAGTGAGACTTCCCTTTACGTTCTCAGCACATACCACTGTGCTTCTACGTGGTCGATGCTCCATGTTATTGATTTAATTTATTATTCATTCAAATGAACTTGGGAACAGTAATGTATTTACTTTTGCCGGATTGAGTATATATAATCAAAATTTTCTATTAAACTCTATAAGTTGTCATTCATTTTTAGATGTAGTTTGTTATTCTGTTTATGGATCAGAATCTAGGCTTATGGTCAGAAGGTATTGCTTACTCTTGAAAATTTCCGACTCCCAATGTGCTGTTAAGGATAAACTGAAGTTTTTGTATCTATAAACCGGGAATAATAATACCTACAGGTCTCCTCCATAGAGATGTTCTGAAGACACCCAGAAAATATGTAAATATGCTTTCAGAGACAGGGTCTCACTCTGTCGCCCAGGCTGGAGTGCGGTGGTGAGGTCATAGCTCACTGCAACTTTGACTTCCTGGGCTCAAAACAGTCTCCTGCTTCAGCCTCCCGAGTAGCTGGGACAATAGGTTTGTGCCACCATACCTGGCTAATGTGTTTCATTTTGTTAGAGACAGGGTCAGTATTGCCCGGGCTGGTTTTGAACTTCTGGCCTCGAGCAAGCCTCCTGCCTCAGCTTCCCAAAACGCAGAGATTACAAGTGCATGCCACCACCCCCAGCCTCATTTAAGCATTCTCGGTGGCTGGAAAGCCATTCTCAAAATGGTACAGCCAAAGTAAGTTTTATGGGTCTTATTTGTTACAAAGGTGAAAAGATGTGGCTATGGAAATGTTCTTCAGACAATTAGGAAGAAAATGTCCAGCACTTCCTATGTGTAGGGTAATATTTTCAGGATACTCGGCTTGTATAGCATAAAGGCATTCCCAGGAGATCTTTTCCAAGTTTTGCTGCAGTTACTTTTCTCTACCTTCAGATTACAAAGAATATTTTAGAAAAGAAGATTGTTACCAAAATTTTAAAGGGCCCTCCCTTTTTCTTGCCGATAAATTGGAGATAATAACATTTCCTGTTAAGATGTCTCTTGGGGATTTGGAAGAAGGTTATTTTTGTCGTCACCGTCAAAACGTCATCATGTCTTCGTCAACAAAACCACAGTCAATTTCAACCAGTTACTGAATGCTCATGACTGTGAGTACCAGGCCTTAATGTATACACATGAACATAAAGACTTATCCAGAAAATAGTCATCCCGCTCTCCCTGTCTTTTGCTTCCTTTCTCTTTCGAGTTACTAGAACATCATCACTCCATGCCTGGTGTTTTTGCCAGCCATCGTTTTGCAAGAGGCAACCATTTATTTAAAGCAATTGGTATATGCCTGACCCACAGTGGTGCTTAAAAATGGTAGATATTATATCTTTGTCAACTTAGATGAACGGAATACCAGTACTGTATTTCCACTCAAATAATGAGTCCATATTCTGTTTTAGAATCTTTAAGTTGTCATTACAGTCATTTAAGACAATTTGTTAAAAAAAATTAGAAAAACACAGCTAATTACATTTCCAGTGTCACTATATATAAAAAATCAGTATATCAAATATAGTGTTTATTAGTTCCTCATACGAAAGGGAAAACACAAATTCTTTTAATTGTGTCTTTAATAATAAAAAGGAACATAATCATTACTAGCAGAAGATATATTACTTCCACGGGACTTTGCACACCAGTATTTTGCCCTATTACTTCCCTATTATACTCATAGCATTAATTTTGGGGACCTAATTAGGCAAAATTACAGTAGAGACCCTAACGAAGTCTCTGGATTGTTAACAAGCACTCACTATCTTTCCACATCATTCTGAATTTAGCATTAGTCATGTAAGGCAGCCCAGATTTCTTTTACTATCCAGCTTGTCTCGAAAACACTTATTTTTCTTGGTTTACTGGTCAAAATTAGGGAGTGTTTGTTGCTATTGTTGTAAAGTTAATTTTGTTTTTAGATCTACCTCAGTGCTGTTAAAGAATTATCCACTGAAAAGGATTCTGGACCGGAAAGTATTCCTGTAAGAGGCCGGAGAGGACACTCAGAAGTTTTTTTGTTTGTTTGTTTTTGTTTGCTTTTTATGAGAGAGCCTTTTTTTAGACGTTGAAAGCACAAACGAACGTCAAAGATGGCGTGTCTTTCCCTTTTGAAGCCAGAATGGCTGGCATGTGTGACAGAGACCATTCGTGACTGTCTTCCTAGTTCTCTTGCCTACTTCAGATCACTGTGCCTTTGCCTGTCTATTCCTTCAGTCACTCAACACTCACTGGCCAGGTACCCTCCGTGGTTCAGGCCTGAGGAGGGCTTATCTCCACCTGGTACCCACACAAAGGCTCAAGGTAGGTTGCCCCGCGGTCTTTTACAGCTAAGTCATCAGGGCCTTATGGCCCTCTCTAGGGAGATACTATGATTAAAAATAGCTAAAGATTTCTTCTCTCCTGGAAAGTGGCAGTCCTGGGCCCCAAACTTTCATAGTTGCGTTGTAACTCTAAAATGTTCTTACCGCCAATGCAGGTATTTGTCTGTATTCATTTTTGGATTCTTCTGAAGGTCTTTTCTTTTCTCAGCCTTCTTAACAGGAGGCATTCCCTCAGGCTTGTCACTGGCGGTCTGAGTGTCCCTGCTGGTATGTTTTCCCTTGGTGAATAAGGCCACAGTTGTGCTTACATCCTTTGTTTCTGCACTGACAGGCTCAGCTCTGGTCTCCTAGTCAAGCGTGCTACCCGCCTCTCTCTTCTTGGACACACGCTCCATAGGGCAGGAGTTTTATTTGTTTAATTCAATGATGTATCCCTACTTCCTTCTTTCCCCCTTTTTGATTCATTCACTTTTCCATCCACTTCAATCTGTCTTGTGCCCTCCTTTCTGAGCCGAACTCACTTCGCTAAGATCACAATGAGCTCCATCTTATCAAGTTCCTGGTCTCACGTTCCTCTGTTGTACAAAGCTCCTCCTCTTATAATACTTTGTAATGTTTCTTTATAGCACCACGATTTGTATTGCATGCCATTAATGTCTTCTTGTCTTTTTCTTCATTAGATTATCAATTCCATGAAGACAAGATCGTCTAGGCTTTACTCACCAGTGCTGGACAAGTAGTGGGTTCTCAGCAAATATTCAATGAGTAAATACATGGATAAACTACTCATTTGAGTATTAATTATATGTATTTTTATTTAATAATTTATCTGTTTAGCTGTTTATTTATTTCTTTCTTTATTCCTGGTTCTACCATTCATACTGTGTACATTGGTCATCAGTTTTGCAAGCCACCGTACTCTTCACATTGCTTCTTTTTTCAAAAAACTCCAATGGCCCAATTTTACTACTGTAATGACCACTCCTGGTTTCTGAGGGCACCCAGGCTGGCACAGTACTTTTTTTTTTTGAGTTGGAGTCTCACTCTCTCACCCAGACTGGAGTGCAGTGGCACACTCCCGACCACCGCAGCCTTCACCTGCTGGACTCCAGTGATCCTTCCACCTCAGCCTTCCAAGTAGCCGGAACTACAGGCGCGCGCTACCACACCTGGCTAATTTTTGATTTATTGTAGAGACACGGTCTTGCCAAGTTGCCCAGGCAGGTCTCGAACCTGCAGACTCAGGCAATCCACTCATTTCGGCCTACCAAAGTGCTGGGATGACAGGCTGAGCCACCGAGTCTGGCTAAGTACTTTTAAGAGCTTAGCCCACCTGGCAGTGTGTGCAATTGCACAACGGAAATCTCATCCTGTATTAGGGTTCTCCAGAGAAACAGAACCCACAGCGGATGCATTTACAAAGTGAAAAATTGTGATTATGAAGGTTTGGAAGTCCCATAATCAGCCATCTGCAAACTTGAGACACAGGAGATCCAGGGGTGTCGTTCAGTCTGAGTCCAAAGGCCTGAGAAACAGGGAGCCGATGTATAAATTCCATTCCGGAGGCAGGAGAAGATGAGATATGATGCCCTTCTCAAGTAGTGGAACAGGAAAGGGAGGGGGGAGATTCCTCCTTCCCCTGCCTTTTATTGTATTTGGGCCCTCGGTGTATTAGATGATGCCCACCCATGTTTGTGAGGGCCATTTGCATTGCTGAGTCTGCTGATTTAAATGCTAATCTCATCTTGAAACACCCTCACAGAAACACCCAGAAATCACGTTTAATGTGGGCTGGGCACGTGGACACATAAGATTGACCATCACATACCCGTACCCCGTATACGTCTCAACATACAAAACCACTGACCCTTCTAAAGTTTGTTTCTGTTCTCCTGACTATCTATCTAGCTTCAATACTCACATGAAGCAATTATCTTGTCCCACCCCCTTGGCTTAGTGTTCAGCCCTTTCTCTTCCAGTTTTACCATCAGATGCCCTCTGACTCAGGTTTTAAAACCAGGCTCTCACAATGGCCATGGCAAAATCCATCCAATGGAACCTACCCGCCATCTTGGCACAAATGCCCCCAGGGTCAGGGCTACCTATCCAACTTTCCATCACTTTTGGACACATTTTCTGTTCTAGTCAGACCGGAGTAGAGTCTACACTCATACACTCATCCTTGCATTCTCCTTGTCACTCTCTTTCTGCTCCAACATGGCCTCTTCTTTTGTTTACCCATCTGTATCCTCCCAATTCGAGTCTCTTTGCCAATCTAGGCCTGGCTTTCCAGGTGCTCACTAAGGCATCCGTTGAATCTGTATGATCCATGCTGGTTTCCTGTTCAGTGGTCGGTGCTTTTTGTTTGGACACGTGCTGCCTTTCTGTGTTCTTTACCTATGTTCCTCACCTATGTTCCTCCACTCAGAGATCACCATTTCTATGAGCATGCTCTGATAAGCCTTCTTGGGGAAGAGCACGAACCTTCAGGATGGGTCATGTCTGGGTTTGGAAAATCTGAGTTGAGAGAGCTTGCAGCTGGTGATGGAGAGAGGATTGGTTTCCTTGGGGGAGAGATGGGATGAGGAAGAGAGAAAGCTTGGAGGAGAGACATTGAACCACAGATATGACAAGTGACACATTTTGTGTGTGTGTGTGTGTGTGTGTGTGAAAGGCAGTTTTGTTTCTCTGTAGGCAATCTATAATCATGACTACAAACAGAACTAAGGTCATAATACTCGGTGTCATGACTCTTGTGGCCTGAGTGTCAAATAATATGATACCTAAAAAGACCTATTCTGTCTAAACATAAAATCATTTCACACGTCTATGGGAGATAGTCAATAAGCAAGCAGTACAATGAGCATGGGAATAAGTTGCATGGTCCATGTTCCATCTTGATGCATGCTCTGGCCAAGTTCTTTAAAATGGGTGTTCAACCCACACATAGATTTTTCAGGGAGAAAAACATGGAATTTAGCTGATTGTCTTTCATGATGCCATATATATATATATTTTAATGTCAAACTAAACATTGTTTTGGAATCAATAAAGGCATTATTCTCAATAACAGTATTCTTTCTGAGCATGCCATCTATGTCTAGTGAGAACAGCAACTGAGAGAGGCATCCTCTCCACACACATGGCATTCATGAACTTTTCCTTGTTCTATCTGACCTCACCTGCCCTTGGCTTCCCTACTGAGAGATCATTCATTCTTATCATTATGTCTCCTCCTTGCCTAGTCAACCAGATGTATGATCCAGTCTTTTCTTGCTCATTTGGATTCCCAGCGTTTTCATCTCCTTGGTTCTAATTGCTCCTGATATAACACCCTTCCTGTCTTGATTGGATTCTGGGAACTTGTCTTCCCACAGGCTGCCTCTGAAGGCAGTCTATACCTGATCTACTAGCAGGCATACCGCACATCTTACTCAAGAGGGTATTAACTGTATCTGCAGAAGCATAACAGAAGTGGCAGGACAGTTATGTTGGTGACAACTTGGATGGAGTGGTAAAGAAACCAGGCTGAGCTTGGTGGCTCAGCCTGTCATCCCAGCACTTTGGGAGGCCGAGACAAGTGGATTGCCTGAGCCCGTGGGTTTGAGACCAGCCCAGGCAACTTGGCGAGACCTCTTCTCTACAATAAATCAAAAATTAGCCAGGCATGGTAGCATGCACCTGTCATTCTGGCCACTTGGAAGGCTGAGGCAGAAGGATTGCCGGAGCCCAGCAGGTCAATGTCGGTGGCCATGAGCATGCCACTGCACTCTGGCCTGGGCAACGGAGTGAGACTCTGACTCAAAAAAATAAAAATTAAAAAAAGAAAGAAAAAGAGCAAGCCTCTTAAAACATTGGCCCAATGCTTCTGGAACAGAGCAATTTGAATTATAGGGAGCAATATGAAAAAAGTATGTGTCATTCCTATGTGGAATGGAATAGAAAAATTTTCTGGGTTGTCTGATGGGCAAACGTGCTTTCATTTTTCAGGTATTAGAGGGTCATCATTTACATTGCTATTCTTTCAACACTTGTTTTTTTGAATTTAACCTCCTCTTAAATTATGAGTTAATTATTATGCTTATTGGCCTGCCTCGCTAATCACCGTGAGTAATAATCTATATTGAATTCATCTTATCTGTTCTGGAGACCCGTGTAAGCTCAGGTACCTAGAGATTTAATTACAGAGCTCACCCTTCTCTGTTATTTCCATAGACAGGCCCCTGTAATCAAACGGATCCTTGGTAAATCTTCACCGGAAATTCCTTTGACATTCATCAAGTCACTATCTTTAATGCCTTAATAAGCCTTCAGAATCAAAGAGCAACTTAAAAATAAACATAATTTCAGAGACCAGAACAAAAAAGAGTCCTAAGGTAAAGGATGTTTGATATGCCACAAATAGAAACAAGAAAAATGATGAGGAAGGTGGATCAGTAAACTCCAAGATATATTAGATAAAGTGGTGGTGAGTTTGGAATTTGGGAGTTCTGTGCAAACTTGAATGGTAACTTCCAGAAACTACCTGCAACATTTTGGCTACACTCAGATTTTGAAACCTTGGGAAAAGCTTTATAAAATTCCAAGAGACTGCCTCCTTAAAATCGGTTAGAATCAGAATTATTGCTGACGTTACATTGATCGTGAAATGTTTTAGTAATAGCTGAAATGAAGCACAACATTGGTGAAACTCTCAAGATTCAGGAAGCTGTATAGAGTATAAGCTTGAATAGAGTAGTCAAGAAAGAAAGAATGATTAGTAACGTATTTGAAACCAATGTTTCTGAAAACGTGATTTGAGTTTGTTGTATCCACATAGGTAAACGAGATTATTGCTATTATTTTTGAGTTGGAGTCTCACTCTGTCACCCAGACTGGAGTGCAACGACACGCTCACAGCCATCACAGCCTGGGCTCAGTTGATCTTTCCACCTCAGCCTTCCAAGTAGTTGGAACTACAGGTGCGTGCCACCATGCCCAACTAATTTTTTGTAGAGACAAGTTCTGGCCAAGTTGCCCAGGTTGGTCTCGAACCCCTGAACTCAGGCAATCCTCTCACTTCCGCCTCCCGAAATGCTGAGATCACAGGCATGAGCCACTGTGCTTGGCCACAAGATTATTTTAGTAAACAACAAACACCCCTGCCCCCAGACCTAAGCCAAAATGCTTGAATTAAGATTAAAAAAGCCATTAAAAACTTATTTAATATTTAGAAAAAAGGTAGACTATTTTTTCACTTTGTTGCTAAGATTGTGAACGTATAGCTTATAGTTCCTCGACTCACAAGAATTCTCTCATAGAAGAATCCACTGCTATTACCATTTCCACTGCTCAGATCTGCAGATGAACTCATTTCTATCCCCAAAGAAAACAGAAACCATTTTAAAGGTGTTTCCCTATGTACATCCCCCAATGTTTTGTGTGTGTGTGTGTGTGTGTGTGTGTGTGTGTGTGTGTGTGTGTGTATTTTGCCTTTACCCATTTTTTTTTCCTTTCAAACCTTCAAACCTGTCTGTATCTACACACATCCTTTCCTCTCAATGTCCTTTTGGAATACAGAATTTTTCCTCCTCCTCTCTAAAGTTACCTCCTCCTCTTGGGTATGGATTCCTTCCACTCTTGCTTCTCAGCACCTTTACCAATATCATCTCTTTTTCTGTCTTTACAATTTACATCGCCATTGGTTTTCCATCAGTGTTTTACCACTGTCACGTCTTATTCATCTTCAAATCATCTTCCCTCAGTTATACCTAATCTTTGAACTCTTGTCCAATTTTCTCCATCCTTTTATAGTTAAGCCATAGTTACTTTGTTCTCATCGTGTGCTGACTCCTCAGTAAACGACTCTAAGGTCACTCATGACCTCCATGTCACAAAATACGATGCACATTCTTCAAATCTCGTTATAATGGATCTCTCATAGATGTTGACCTTTGACTCTTTGAGATATTTACATATCTCTTCCATCTCGATTTTAATTTTATATATTTGGCTAGTTTTTGTTAACCTCGTTTCAGTAGTCATCCTTCTTTATCTACCCATTGAACACTGAGGTCCCGCAAGACATGGTCCTGTTCTTCTTTTCTCACTCTGTATTTTTTCTCTAAATGTTATCTATCATATCTGAGTCTTCATTTACCTCTCTGAGCCAGTGATTCCCAAACATTTATCCCTGGTTCAGAAATCTATCCTGAGCTCCAGAGCATATACACACCTGCTACCTTGTCACCTTCAATGGAAGGTTCTAAAGGTACCTTGACACTCAGTGTGGCTTAGCCTGTATTTAGAATCTTACCCTTGAAGCCTGACTCTCCCCTAGTGTCCCCAGTTTAGTGAAACTCATTGCCACCCACTCTAGTTGTCCAGTTATACACCTAGGAGCTTTACTTCTTAACTCCCTCTGTTGAATCTACCATCAAATCCTGCCAATAGAAGTTTCTCAATATCTCTGGAATCTGTCCATCTCCATTCCACCCTAATCCAAGCTGCTATGATCTCTTGCCTGACCTACTGAATATCCTCCTAACCTGTCTTGTGCTGCCCTCCAAACTTTAGCCACAGTGATGTTTTAAGGATGCAAATTGGAAACTATTCTTTACCTTAAAACTCTTCAATGGCTTCCCCAGGCTGAAGCTATAGCCTGGCTTCTCTTACGCAATCTTTCCTTTGATCTTTGTCCATCAGGCCTGTCGCTTTAAGCTACATTTTTTTTTTCTTAACTACTGTCATCCTTTAGATTACTGCTCAAATATCACTCCCTCAGTACATGAATTTTATAAGTATGTTATCCTCAAGCTTCTGTATCTCACATTTAAAAGAGGAATTAGGCTTGGCAAATTATCTCCATCTTTTCTACCAAATGCATGGATTTTTATGTTAGCTCAGACATATTTATCTTTCACAGTGTAAGTGAACACTCTCCCTTAATTCATGAACTTGATGATTGTTTGATTCTCCTTGGAGGTGAGCCCATAGAACAGGTGGTAGCCTGTTCGGAGACACAAGTGGTGTGTCATGACAATTAACATTTTTCTTCCTTACCTAGCTAGACCAGTAGTTGTGACCTCCAACTCCAGTCCTAGAAAGCAGCTGGCAATGAAAAATTGCTTTTCTTTTCTTTTAGTGGTAGATGGACTCTAAGATGGTGGCCTATAATTCCCTTCTCCTGGTATTCATTACCTTGTGCAATTCTTCCACTTGAATATGGAGTGGGGGGATCAGAGATTACCTTTGCCTACTAAAATACAGCAAAGTTGATGAGATTTTGCTTCCATAGATTATGTTACATGGGATGGTAACTTCCATCTTGCTAGAAAACTCTTTCTCTTGCTGGTTTTGATGAGACAAGCTGTCATATTGTGAGTTGCCCTATGGAGAAGCCCAGTGGCAAAGAATGGAGGGTAACCTCTAGCTAATAGCAAGGAAAAAACAGAGGCTTACAGTCCAACAGTCTTTTAGGAATTGAACTCTGCCAATAACCATTTGGGTTTGAAGCAGATATTCCCAGTCACACCTTCAGATGAGACCCCAGTGCCGGTCAACTTCTGTATTGATTTATTTTTAAGATAGAGTTGACTGGGCACAATGGCTCATGCCTACAATCCAAATACTTAGGGAGGCTGAGGCAAGAGGACTGCATGAGACCAAGAGTTTGAAACCAGCTTGGCAACATAAGAAGACTTTGTTTCTACAACCCCCCCCCCCAAAAAAAATTAGCTGGGTGTGGTAGCTTGCACCTGTAGTCCCAGATACATAGGAGACCGAGGCGGGAGGATCACCTGAACCTGAGAGGTTGAGGCTGTGGTGAGCTGTGATCATGCCACTGCACTGCAACCTGGATGTCAGAGTGGAGCTTGACAAAAATCAACAACAACAGCAACAACAGGCTAGAGTGCAGTGGCTATTCATAGGTATAACCATAATGTACTGTGACCTTGAACTTTTGGCTTTGAGCAATTTTCCCACCTCAGACTCCTGAGCAGCTGAGACTATAGGCATGTACCACCCTCCTGGCTTTCTAGTTTACATCTTGACTGCAGGCTTGTGAGAGACCTGAGCAGAGGACCCAGCTAAATTGTGCCTGAATTCCTGAATAATGGAAACTATGAGATATTAACTTTGTGCTGTTTGAAGTGGTAATATTTTATGTAGCAGTAGAAAACAGTTTCTTTTTTCGCCATAATTGCTGTGTCTTAATTTTAGATAACCACCTAATAATAAATAGGACTATTTATGTCATTTTCATACCCAAAGGACCTCAGCTGACTGCCTGTTTCCTATAGCATCACATATGAACTTCTTAGTTTAGCATGTAAAACCTTTCAAGATTAGTTATTGACTAAGTTTTCCAGTTTCCTCTCCTGTTACTCTCTCATGTTGTCCACACTACCTCTGCACACACTGCTATATGACTCTCTGTTTCTTTCCTGATTGTTCTTAGGATACTCCATGACTTGGGACCTTTGTACAAGCATCTCCTTCTCCTTGGAATGCCCCCCCTTTTTTTTTACCTTGCACACTCTTTCTTATCTTTTAAGATCCAGCACATTGTTGCCTCCTTGATAGGATACTCCTAAGAGTTTCCATAGTACTATATTAATATATAGTATACTACTTACTATATTATAATTCATACAGATGGCAAGGTAATCTTTGATGTGAACTTGGATTTTGTCCTCCAAACTTACCCCTTCATCCTCTGTTCAGGTAGATAGCTATGCTATTGGCATTTCTTTGCTTTGGGGATTTTTTTTTAGGGTGGAAAACAGAAGATCTTTGCAGTTACCTGATTTTACTGTTTGTTTTTCTTCAAAAACAAACTTATTGAATAGATTGTGCTGGATATCTAGGAGAGGGAAAGGAGGAAGATGGAGATCTCTGAAAGTATAAAGGAGAGAGTCCCTTGAAGTGGAAAGAGGCAGGACTCTGCCACAGTGCTCCAACAGAGAGCAGCAGGCCTACAGAGATAGAAGAAAGTACTTGACTTAGGGAGATGGCTGCTATCTTAGTCTGTTTAGTGATGCTATAAAGGAATACCCAAGGCTGGGTGATTTATAAAGAAAGGAGGTTTATTTGGCTTACAGTTCTGCAGGCTGTTGGGATGGGTTAGTGCCATCTAGAAGCATGGTGCCAGCATCCACTTCTGGTGAGAGTCTCAGGCTGCTTTCACTCATGGCAGAAGGTGAAGGGGAGCTTGTGTGTGCAGAGATCACATGGCAAGAGGGGAAGCAAGAGAAAGTTGGGGAGGTGCCAGACTTAAAAAAACTTTTTATTTTTCTTTAGCAATGAGCTCTTTTGCAGACTCAAAGAGTGAATTCATTCACCCTTAAGGGAGAGCATTCATCTATTCACAAGAGATTAAGCCCCTAGGACCCAAACACCTCCATTTAGGCCCCACCTACAAACACTAAATTTCAAGATTTAGAGGGGACAAACGTCCAAACTATAGAAGCTCCCATCTGAAAGATGGGCACAGGGCTCTGGCCATCAGAAGATTCCCATGTCCCAGGTACAGCTTAGAGACAACATTGGCTGTGTATGAGAACATTGGGTGTCATTGTTGTAACCAAGGCATGGCAATGACCTATGATTGAAGGGGCCTCCCTATCTGTGTAAGGCAATGACCTATGATTGAAGGGGCCTCCCTATCTGTGTAAGGTCCAGTGGTGGAAGGAAAAACCATAACTATAATTTAGGTTTCTCACAATGTGTTGGGAAGGGTTGGTGCCAAGCTGGATTTAACTTGAGTTAGAATAACACAAAAAATCTGACATCTTTTGTACACCTGTTTATAGATTGAGACTTAAACCAGCATGAATGAGCCCTAGACACAAGAAACATAAAGAAAACTACATCAGGGTATATCAGAATCAATTTCCTCAAAACCAGTGATAAAGAAAAAATATTTATAGTAGCCAGAGGGGAAAAACATGCATTACCTACAAAGAAAAAAAGATAAGGAAGACAGTAGATTTCTTGTTGGAAACAATGCAAGTGAGAAGGCAATGGAGCCTTGTTTTTAAAGTGCTGAAAGAACAAAAGTGTCGGCCTATGACTCTTCATCCAGCAAAAACATCTCTCAATTATGAAGATGAAATAATGACTTTTTCAGAAAGGACAAAACCTGAAAGAATTTATCATCAGCATACACTCCCTACACAAAATATTGAAGGGAGTCTTTCAAGAAGAAGGAAATGATACCAGTTGGAACTATGGATATACACCAGTGGTTCTTGACTGGGGGTGATTTTACCTCTGATCCCTTGAATATTTGGCAATATCTGGAGATATTTTGGTTGTCGCAACTTGGGGAAGGGTGTGTGGAATGCTGTGGCATCTGGTGAAGAGGCCATGGGTGACACTAAACACCTTACATAGCATATGCCCCCACAGCAAAGAATATCAATGGTAACAAGGGTAAAAAAAACACTGGTCTAAACAAGGAAACTGCATGGGTAAATATAGGTATTTTTCTTACTACTTCATTCTGTTTAACAATTTATTGACTGTTTAAACTAATAAGAATGCAATGTGGGGTTTATAACATATGCAAAAGTAAAATATATGGCAATAACACTGAGACTAGGGGCTGAGAAATGGGAGTATACTGTTCATAGTTTTTATATTATATGGGAAGTGGGCTAAAATACTCAAAGGTAGACTGGGGGTAAGTTAAACATGTACACAATGCCCCCTAAAGTAACCACTAAAATCATAGAAAGAGAAAAGGTCTGGCTAGTAAGCTAAGGGAGAGAAAGCGAATCATAAAAATCATTTAATCCAAAAGAGAAAAGAAGGTAGAGAAAGAAAAGGGGAAGCAAGGAACAGATGGGAAAAGTAGAAAATGAATAGCAAGATGATATTCTCAAACCTAAACATATCAATAATCACATTAAATTCAAAAGACCCTAACATCTGATTCAAATGTAGACATTATCAGGTTGGATGATAAAAAATGGATAAAAAAAAAGATTCAACTATATGCTACCAGTATGAGACTTACTGTAAATAAAGACACAGATAGAGACAAAATTAATGGAAATACGTATGCATGCTAAGGTTGATCCAAAGGAAGTGAAAGTAGCTAGATTACTATCAGACAAAGTTAACATCATAGCAAAACATATTAACAGGTATAAAGAAGATCATTTCATAAAGATAAAGGGATCAATTAATAGGAACATAACAATCCTAAATGTTTATTCTCCTCATAACAGAACTTCAAAATGCATGAAGCAAAAACTGCAAGTAGCAATAGAGAAACTCTCAATTACTGTTAGAGATTTTAATACTGCCAACTCAATAATAGAATAAGTAAACTGACAATCAGTAAGGACATAAAAAACTTGAATGATACAATCAACAATCTAACCTAACTGACATTTACAGAACACTCGACCTCAAAATATCAGAATACAAATCTTCTTAAGTGCACGCAGAGCATGTAACGTAAGTTTCAAAACATTTAAAAAGTGTTCAAGTCACAGTGTGTTCTTTGACAATAGTGGAATTAAATCAGAAACCAATAACAAAAAGATTTCTGAAAAAACCAAACATTTTGAAACCAAATAGTGCACTCTGCCTGTCTACATCTGGTGAAAGGTGTTAGGGTCACATTTTCCTTCTGCTTGGAATTTTAATAGATAAAACAATAGAAACATCAGAATGATTTAGATTTAGTCTTGCCTACCTAGGAATCAGTGGAAGGAACAATTTGACTCTCAGTGGTCTTTGTCCAGGGTCTTTATGCACATGCAAAACACTCTTATAAACTCACAGAGGAAAAACATTGATTAAATTTCTAAAATGCATTGTAAAATAATATTTAACTATTACATTCACACCTAACATATGTTATTTAGACAATGGTCTTCAGATAGCATATTTTGAAGAGTTAAAAAATAAAAATATAAAAATGCTTTATTGTTAGCATGGTGTACATAAGCTTGCTTTAGAGAATAGATAATAATGTTTAGAGGTAAATGGACGCTTCTAATCTGTTTATAAAGTATGTGTATAAGTAGTCTGTTCTTTTAAATATGGTAAACATTCCCACTGGTGGCATATATTTTTTTAAATAGCCACCTTTTCCCTCTGGACTCTGGCATTCCTCCCAACAAAAGGTAGAGTCTAATCCCCCTCTCCCTGAGTATAGGATGTCTTTAGTGACTTGCTTCTGATGAATAGACTGTGGGGAAAATGATGTATGTGGCTGCCCAGGTTAAGTCATAAAAGGCAATACAGTTCCCTCTGGTTTTCTCTCTCTTAGGATGCTTACTCTTAGAAACCAGCCTTCGTTCTATGAGAAGGCCTCCATGGGGAGATCCCATGGAGATGCCCACATGAGGAGGAACTGAGACCTCCAGTTCCCAGCCAGCATCAACCCCAGTCATGCGACTGAGGGAGATTTCAGGTAATTCCAGCCATCAGCCTCAGGTCCTCCAGCTGGGGGCCCAGGCATCATGGATCAGGACAAGTGGGGCATAGTGAGTGGTTGTTTTACACCCCCAAGTGTAGGGTTATGCATTACACAACTGTAGGAGAATACTAGTTCCATCTTATTTTCTTAAAACTCATTTTAATTTCATGTTCTTCATAAATAATCATATTTTGAATCCATATTCCCAAAATAAATGGTACTATGCTCTGGCTCTATGTAGAATGTCTATGTACAGCAACGTCATGTGTGGTTACACTTGGAAAACTTGATATATTCCTGAAAGTCTCAGGGGATGAAGAAATATTACACATGGACATCAGAAAAGACCATAATCTTCCATGGACTAGACCATGAATCTCAGGGTTAAGGCCAGTCGCGCTATGGAGTTTCACCACTAGGGTCTTGGAGCCCTACGGGACTGAGTTTTAAAATCCCAGCTCTATTGGGTAGCACAAGAATGAGTTCTGCAATATCTCTGAGTCTTAATTTCCTCATCTGACCTTTGAGGATAGTAGTAGCACCAATTTCATGTATTGTAGTGAATTAAGAGCATAACGCATATAATAGGCACTCAATATTAGGGTCTATGTGTGAAATCTGTCCATTCAAATACGTGCCTTGTCATACTGCCTTAACTTCCATATCTCGCAAAATTTTCCCAGTGACTCACTGCTGGGCAGAGCTTGTAAAGTTGACTTTTACTGGAATTCACCGTGGCTGTTAATTGGGATGACTTCCCAGAGACATCCGATCATTACCGTTGCCCCTTCTGAAATCTCTGGAAAAGAGCAAACTGTTCCCGGAGGACTCTGGGCTGACGTCCACTGGTTCCCAGGTGAGCTGACTTGTATCCCGGTGAGTTCAGAGATTCACTTCTCCTGGCTTGTCTCCCTGAGAGAAAAACCATCTTGCAGAATGATAAATTCCTACAGACTTTTTGAGAAGTTTGTTTTGGTAAGCAGCTAGGGTAAAATAAAACCCCTGAGTTCGCTTTTCTCTTCTGACAGTCTGGCTGGGTCAACTCAGTGGCACCCGCCTTGGGGACGTGCCCCCGTCTCTCTCCCTTATCCCTTCCAGGGACAGCAGTCTTGTGTGATTTTAATGTGATTGTGTCTTTACCACGTGGTCTCTCAGCTGTCGCTGACAGTGTGTTTGAGAGCGTCTAGAAGGGGTTTTAATTGGAAAGATCTTTAGTAAAATTTGCAACTTAGTGATCCACTGACAAATGTTATGACAATGTCTAAACATTATCAGTGCCATTTTAAAATAATCTTGCATCGATACAACTTTCATTTTAATTAGCCAGGAAATGTTCGTCCCAAAGGGAGATGCCTATGGTTTCATGGATCTAGCATGGGGTTATGGGACAGCTTGCTACATTTTATTTATTTGGAAAAAAAAGAGAGACTTATTGAAGTTATTTGTATTTCATTTAACTTCTGAGGTGCTGGTCAGTGTTTAGAATGATTGGAACACAGATTCAGGAACACAGATGAAGAATGCCTTTCTCTTTGATGAGTTGGCTTGGCTTGAGTATCAGCCTGCCGGCCCTGAGACCTGGGTTTTTGTCCTGGCTCAGTCAGAACTGGTTTGTATGACCAGGGAAAGACCAACAGCAAGTCCGTGTAAGTGAATACCTCGTCTACACCGGGTACTCTCCCTCCATTCTTTCATGCCTTGGAACAACAATAGGAAGTGAGAAGCATTAACTTCTCCACTTAGAGACTAGAGAGAAACAGACTGAGACTCAGAGAGAGGAACTCACTGGCCTTAGGTCACGCACCTCGTAAGTAGTAGAGACTGTCTCTCTGTTTCTGAAGGCTGAGCTCTATGTGACTGTGAACTAACTCCTCATTGGAAAGTCCCCAAATCTTCCTGAGCCCAATTTTTCTAATCTGTATAATGAAGCAGTGGGACTAGATGATGTTTTGATTGTAGTGTAGAAAGAATATGTACTTACATATCTAGATTTCTGGGCTTGTGGCAGAGTTGGTTCTATTGTTGCCTGTAGTCTCATGAAATCTGGCAGGTGCTTGTAGTATCCTTGGGAGAGTGCCAAACTAATAAAGTGGTACTGATTATTTTAAGTGGGTTAGCAGCCTTACAAGGGCCATTTGCTTCCAGGTTAGTGTTGAACTGCACTTGACAAGTCTTGCTAACTTACAAACATGGATCATGCCAGCCAACAGGCACCATTTTCTCCCATTCTGGTGATATCAGCGAGTTCCTGGTGGTGCCCTCTCAATTTTTTTCTGGGGCTACCTGATTCATATCTTTTGTAGTGTATCAGCTTAGGGGTCATTTAATTTAAGTCAGAACACATTCTTGGCTCTGTCCAACTGCACAAAAAAGCATCACGGAACATTTTCCTGGTATAAGTTTCTGCCCCAAAGCATGAAACTCAGCACAAACTCAGCCCAGGCTACAGGATGGAGATGCCAGACGACTGTTAACATAGCCCCTTGCTTGGCCTTTTCTCTTAAAAAATAATTTACGACCTGCTGCTTTGAACTTCTGACTGTGGGTTTTGCAGGAACCCTGGCAGTTTTCTCTCACGTTGGTAACTACCCCAAGCTTCCTCTGTGAAACACTGTTCTTGGCAGTAGCCTTAAAATATCATAAAAGAGGATGGCTGAGATCATTTGGCATTCCAGCCTCCTCATTTGACACAGGGCTGTTATTTAGGATAACTCTGGGAGACAGACTCTCAGAACGTGGGACTTCAAGTTTTTTCAGGGCTCAAAGCATGACCCGAGGTTTTTGTTCTCTTCAAGTCTCATTTGAGGCACGTGGAAAAGCGCATGCAACTGACTGTTGGGAATGCCTGGTGACATGTTGGTATTTGTTGTTAATTGTTATCATGGCAAAGACACTTCTTTCCTTGACGTTCTTCCTTCCAAGAAAGGAGGATTCCTTTAAGGATACTACACCAAGAGTTCTGAAATATTTTTTCTAAATTTCTAGAATTCAGCCAGGCTCGGTGGCTCAGCCTGTAATCCCTCGCCTTTGGGAGGCTGAGGTGAGTGGATTGCCTGAGCCCACAGGTTCGAGACCTGCCTGGGCAACTTGGCGAGACTTCATCTCTACAATAAATCAAAAAATTAGCCAGGCGTGGTAGTGCGCGCCTGTAGTTCCAGCTACTTGGAAGGCTGAGGCGGAAGGATCGCCAGAGCCCTGCAGGTCGAGGCTGCGGTGGCCGGGAGCGGCCACTGCACTCCAGTCTGGGCGACCGAGTGAGACTCCAACTCAAAACCAAACCAAACAAAAAAAATGTCTTTAGAAAAAGCCATCAGGTAGCAGTGAGGAGAATGGAAGGAAGTGAGATCAGTTTAGGAGGATATGGTGATAATCTAGGAACTAAAGAATGAAAGAAACTGCAGTAGAATTGAAGAGGAAAGCATACGTTTAAGAAACAACTAAGCCGGGCTCGGTGGCTCAGTCTATAATCCCGCGCCTTGGGAGGCTGAGGTGAGTGGATTGCCTGAGCCCGCGGGTTCGAGACCCGCCTGGGCAACTTGGCGAGACCTCATCTCTACAATAAATCAAAATCAGCCGGGCGTGGTGGCGCACGCCTGTAGTTCCAGCTACTTGGAAGGCTGGGGCGGAAGGATCGCCAGAGCCCAGCAGGTCGAGGCTGCGGTGGCCGGGAGCGGCCACTGCACTCCAGTCTGGGTGACAGTGAGACTCCAACTCAAAAAAAAAAAAAAAATAGTTGGATGCCTGCTGGCTTATGGCTACATAACCCTAATTTATTTAATTCTTTTTTCCTTTTTTTTTAGTTTTCTTGCTTTTCAAAAAATTTTAAAGATGAGGGTTACAATTCAGGATTAGGTACATAAGTAGTCATTGCACAGGTGAAGTTTGGGCCTCCCATTGGTCCTCATTTCACCTGGTTGGGAATCAGATACCCTTACAAGTGTTATGCGTCCCCTTCTTCCCCTGCCAGTGATCAGCTACTGCGAATTTCTTTCATGTAGTATTATGATAAATGTTCAGGGCTCACTTATGAGTGAGGACAGGTGGTACTCAGCTCCTTGTTTCTGTGAGAGATCACTGAGTATGATGGACTCTAAATCTATCCAAGTTGCTGTGAAATCCATAATTTTCTCCTTTTTCTTAGCTGTGTAATATTCCATCATGTATATGTATCACGTTTTTTTAATCCAGTCCACTTTCAATGGGCAGCATGGTTGGTTCCATGTTGTTGCTATTGTGAATAGTGCTGCAATAAACACATATATAGGTGGATATTTTTCTTATGGAATGATTTGAGTTCCTTCAGGTATATTACCAGAAGGGAGATGGCTGGGTCATATGGAAGGTCAATTTTTAGATCTTTTAGAAATCACCCCACTGGTTTCCACAGAGGTTGCACTAGTTTACACTCCTACCAACAGTGTAGAAGTGTTCCCTTTTCTCCTCATCCTCTCCAGCATCTGTTGTTTTTTGTTTTACTGATGATGGTAATCCTGACTAGAGTTAGGTGGTATCTTAGTGTGGTTTTAATTTGCATTTCTTTGATGATTAGTAAGGCTGAGTATTTTTCAAGTATCTGTTGGCTGCTGGTACGGCTTCTTTTGAAAAGTGTCTATTCATACATTTTACCCACTTTTTTGTTTTTGTTTTTTTTGAGTAGGAGTCTCACTCTGTCACCCAGACTGGAGTGCAGTGGCCGCTCCCAGCCACCACAGCCTCGACCTGCTGGGCTCCGGCGATCCTTCCGCCTCAGCCTTCCAAGTAGCTGGAACTACAGGCGCGCGCTTCCACACCCCGCTAATTTTTTGATTTATTGTAGAGATGAGGTCTCGCCAAGTTGCCCAGGCGGGTCTCGAACCCGCGGGCTCAGGCATTCCACTCACCTCAGCCTCCCAAAGCACGGGATTACAGGCTGAGCCACTGAGCCCGGTTTACCCACTTTTTAATAAGGCAGTTTTTTTTTCTTTCAGCACATTTGAGTTCCTTGTAGATCCTGGATGTCAGGCCTTTGTCAGCTGTACAGTTGGCAAATATTCTTCCCCATTCTGTGGGTTGTCTGCCTGCTCTCTTCTGGAAGAGATTCTTCTGGAATCTCTCTTGATGGTTTCTTTTGCTTTGCAGAAGCTTTTCAGTTTAATGAGGTCCCACTTGTCTATCTTATCTCTTGTGGCACAGGCTTTTGGGGTTTTGATCAGGAACTGGTTGTCTATTCCAATGACTATAAGGGTGTCTCCTGCGTTTTCTAAGATTCTTATAGTTTGAGGTTTTATGTTTAGGTCTTTGATCCATTTAGAGTTGATTTTTGTTTATGGTGATAGGTAGGGGGCTAGTTTCATCCTTCTGAATGTGGTCAGCCAGTTTTAAGTTTTCCCAGCACCGTTTACTGAATAGGTTTTCTCCCCATCGGTTGTTGGTGGAGGCTTTGTTGATGAGTTGGTTGAGAAATTGAAGTTTTTCTTCCGGAATCTCTATCCTGTTCTGTTGGTCTATATGCCTGTTCTTGTAACAATGCCAGACTGTTTTGATTATTGTATGCTTATAATAAAGTTTAAAGTCCAGGAGTGTGATTCCTCCTGCTTTGTTTCTTGCTGAAGATTGTTCTGGCTATTTGTGGTCGTTGATGTTTCCATATGAATTTCTGTATTGTTGTTTCCAGGTATGAGAAGAAAGATGTTGGTAATTTAATAGGTATTGCGTTGAATCTGTAGATTGCCTCGGGTAGGATGGACATCTTAACAACGTTGATTTTTCTAATCCATGAGCATGGACTATTTTTCCATTTGCATGACCCTAATTTCTGCCTCCATTGTTACATGGCTTTCCTCCCTGTATGTCTGCATCTCTGTGTCCAAGTCTCCTTCTTCTTTCTCTTATAAGAATACCAGTCATTGAACTCAGAGCCCACCCTTAATCCAAGATGACTTCATCTTGCATTCCTTAGCTAATTATAGCTGCAAAGAACTTATTTCCAATGAAAGTCACGTTCTGAGGTTCTGGGTGAATGTGAATTTTGGGGAAACG
Organism: Tarsius wallacei; assembly: GCA_963574415.1. Taxonomy (NCBI): domain Eukaryota; kingdom Metazoa; phylum Chordata; class Mammalia; order Primates; family Tarsiidae; genus Tarsius; species Tarsius wallacei. The sequence continues at coordinate 22,130 of CAUYQG010194016.1, forward strand.
TTATCAAACTCACAACACTGGCTTCTACCTTTGGAAAGTCTTGACCAAACAAAGCAAGAATGTTAAAATATGCTATGTAGCCAAAGAAAACATGTTAAATATCTTCTACAAGTGGAACAAGAGAAGACAAGAGAGGAGGAAGGCACTGAAGGTGAGCGGTGGTTGTCTGCTTTAGAATATGTGGACAAGAAAGGCTTCTCTGCGGAGGTAATATGGAATTAGAGAGTTCTGAGTACTGCGTTTGAGGGGGATTTTAAGGAGAGCCTTTCAAGGAGATAGAGCAACAAATGTCACGATGCCGAGGAAGGAACGAGATGGTGTGTTCTGAATAAAGCCAGGAGCCCGGTTTGGCTGGATTGGTGAGAGGAAGATGGAAGGAGATGAGGTTGAAGGCCAAACGGGGATTAGGCCATTGTAAGACTTTGGGCTTCACTTTAAGACTAATGAAATGCCGGCAGAAAATGCTGGGTAAGAAAGTAGGCTGATCTGATTTACACTTTTAAAAAGTCACTTGAGTTGCTGTGTGGAGACTAGACCCAGTGTGGCAAGTATGAGATCAAGTCAATCATCTTGAGGACATTGAAGTCATCAAGACAAGAGGCAGTGTTGTCTTGCACAAGGTGGGTGGCTGTGGATGACATGACAAGCAGGAATGGAATGCATTTTGAAGCAAGAACTCACCAAACTTATTGCTGGGTTAGAGGTTGGGTGTAAGAGAAAGAAAAGAGTCAAGGATAATTCCAAGGTTTTGACCAGAGCCCTTGGGTAAAGGTAGGGTTACTTTCTGAGATGGAGAAGACCAAGGGGATTTGGGAGGATAGTGGGAAATCAGGAGTTCAAGTTTGAATATGTTGACTTTGGGAGCTCTGTTAGGCATCCAAGAAGATGAACAGGCCATGAGATTTGGAGTCTGGAACCAAGAGCAGAGGTCAGGGTGGGGTTTTGAGTTGGAAGCCATGGGTGCATAAATGGTATGTAAAGTCATGGGGCTGAGTAAGGTCACTCAGAGAGCATGTGGATAAGGAGGAAGGTAGGCAGGACCAAGGCCTAAGGCCTTCCAACATTTAGAGGTCAGTAAGGTGACCTTGTGCGGTCGCACTCCTGCTGGTGACATCCTGAGCCCTTGCCAATTCTGCCCCTTACTGTCTGCCTTTGCGATCCCTCTTCATGCATTCAGGCAGTTTCAGTCTCTTGCTTTTGAGATCGGCTATATGGACCCAAATTCACTGGTTGCATTTACCCACGTTTCTGAGTGCCTTGGAGTAGGAAGCCGGTTCCCCATGGAAAGTCCCATCTGCTGTTCTTATTCTCTATTTGCAGATCTGTCCTGTGTACCTGGAGACAAAGGAGACATGGGTGGCTGAGTGGGCCTGTCTTCCCTGATTCACGGTCCTGTTCCTCCCTCAGCATCCCGTGTCTGCTCAGGACATATGGCCGGAGCAGTCACCGCACCTGCACAAGCGCTTGCTTTCACAGACCCATCTGTCTGGGGCTCACCTGGGCACACCTGTTACCTTTTCCTTTGAAGAGCGGGCCACTGATTTCTGCCTTCAAAGCTTCAAGTCTTACGGGAGAAACCTCTGAGGCATTTAACAGCTCCCGAGTGTCCACATTCCAAATGGCCTTAGTCGGCCTGGACTTGATCTTCTGCTTTTGGATGATTTGTAACATGATGACAAGAGACACCTTGGGAGGTAGGAGGTAGGGATGTAGAGGTGCCTGACTCCGCTAGCCACGACTGCACCTGAGCCAGTTTATGGGACCTGAAACCGGATCTACTGCAAGCCTGGATGGTTGAGGCATGTGGGGTGGGGTGGAGTTTGGTTAGGAAATACGGACAGGTGGCGGCTGGGGAACAATGCAAGTTAAAACGTGACCAACAACACATTTAACATTGCAAACACTCCATCCAATCCCTGTTATTCATTTATGGAAGAAAAAAACTGCTCATTCTCCACTGCAGCAAAGATGTACATTTCTCTTAGAAACACACACACGAGCGCGCACACACACACACACACACACACACACACACACAGCCTTGACCAACACTAACATCTTATTAAGTGCCTGAGATTTAGAATGAAAGAATATATAATAACGGGAAACTTTTTTTTTCCTTTTCCTAGCATGAAAGAACTCTGTCTGTTGAATATGGGCTGGCTTGCATTCAGACATAAATATGTACCAAAACACAATTCCTTCCAGCTCAAAGCCTGGTGCAAGAGAACCTTGGAAGCGAATGAGTGGTGCCTGAATTTTCATCCCGTTGCTCAATGAAATCCCCACCAAACTCAGTCTTATTCCCTGTACAAAACTACTTAGGTGATTCTTGAGCTTCTCTTTGAAGCAGTAGATTTCGGCAGATGACTCCCTGATTCCCCTGGTTTACTATAAAGTTGCTTTCCTTCATCTCGGACACATTCTTCAACAATTAGGCTTTCTCTGTGAGGCTTTCTCTGTGAGCAGCCATTTTTCACATTTCAGTCTGTCTGTTCCCTCCTCTCCATGTTTAAAATGCAAAGCTTCTGGTATCTGGATAATAATTACCTCCCTTCTGCCCCCCCCCCCCACCTGGCTTCACTCCCGATCTCTGGACACAAGCTACTTATTTTTTTTGTCTATCTATGTATTAATGGTAGTCAGCCATTGGCAGTGGACTTGAGCTACCCAGGAATAAAGGAGATCCTGCCCAACCCTAGTTCAGAGGCCTGGGGACCCAAGTTGTGACTCGATGATATTCAGTCATTGCCCTCAAGGAGATACTTCAAGAGACCAGAGAACGTGTTCTCCTTAGCAAGTCCTTCACTTAGCGCCTTACAAAGGGGCAGAGCAGAGAACTTTGCCCAGGTGAATGTGGCAAAAACAGGTGTCACCTGTGATTTAAGGCCTTGTTACTCAAAGTGCGATCCACAGACCAGCATCATCACCTGGTCTATACAGTTGGCTGTATAGACCCACCCAGCTCGCTGAACTACCACCATGGGGATTCTCACTGGGCCCTTCCATGTGGCCTGAAGCTCCTCCCTATTCCCTGCTTGCATGAGCACACACGGCGTGGGAGTCATCTGTTTGTCTCCTGGATCCTCAGTCTGGCGAGGACGGACTTTGATTTACTGCTGCATTCTCGTGTCTAGCATAAAGACTTGCATATTCAGGCACGGAGCCTGTATTTGCTAAATTCACGCATTCATTTGGTCATTCATTTGCAAATATTTATTGTTTGTTCTATGCCAGACACTGTTTTAGGTGTTGAATAAATGAACAAACGCGCGAGAGTGGGTAGAGCTGCTGCTGTTCCCTCAGGCTGCTGTCACTTTGAGTTCCCCTTGAAGTTTATTTTAAAGTTACTTCACTTGGTTTATGGACAAACTAATTAACTGTAGCAGGGTGCTGCAGCGGCGAGTGGCCAGATTTGGCTTCATCAGGAGCGGATGTCCAGCGGCACCCTTCCCCCACCCCCATTTCTATGCCCCCACCCCCCGCCATCCTTCTTCTTATCGCAAAAGAACTTGGGCCATATCCATGATTAGGGACCAGACACATATCGACATGCCTGGTGAACTGGCAGAGTGGAAATGGGGAGGAATAAAAACCAAACCACATGATGACACTGTGGAGTCCAGGATAGAGAATCGATCCTATGAAAATCTTCCAGCTGACTGATTCCAAGGGGGTCTGAGGATAGGAGGGGGTTAGGCAGGTCTCCCTGAGCTCCATACCCCTCAAAAGCCACACCTCAGCTAAGGTGTCTCTCTAATAAGCAATACTCAATGGGGTGGGCGAGTTGGGCTTTTCCATTTGGTCTTAGAAGTTGTTAATGCGGCTGTTACTGCATTATGAGGAGGGACAAGACACAGTCTGATGCCTCATGGATTTGAGATGGCTGTTGGGATCTCCCAGAAACATCCAACATGGCAAGAGAAACGCACAATCCCTATTGTGACGTAGGCCCTGGAGCTGTAGCGGCAGGGTTTGGTGATGTGGTCAAAGGCATCACTGGTGTGACTGTAACCCCAACACATCCACAGATGGATAAAGAATGAGACATCCTTGTTTCTGGCCTTTTTAGATGAATTCTGTTTACGCAAGCACACGCATGCACATGCAAGCCCAGAGTGGACCCACAGCCCACTTCTCTGGTCTTGGCTCTGTTCTCTCTTCTGCTGGCCCATTTCGTCATCAGAGACTTCCTGACTGTTCTCTGGCTCTCAGATGCTTCTGGATGTGGGAAGGTTATTTTCTGATGGTTGAAAGTCTGCCATTGTAGGGATTCTGCCTAGCACATCTGCATCCCAAAAGCATCGAGCCCTCCCCATGGCCCTAGCATGCTTATGACCTGGGCACTCTCATTCATATATTGCCCTGGAGTGTACAAAGCATTAGTTCGTTCTCCGTCCCACCTTCGAATGTAGTTTCCCCTTACAAAGGAGTAGCTGCATGTATTTGGACACTTCAGTACTAATAGCTGATTCACCTTAATATATCATTTCTCTTGGGCGAGCTAACAATTTAGAGGTGAGGAAAGCATGGATCACCCCCACCCTGTTAATCTCTGCAATGAGGACTTCCATGCCAGGAGTGACAGATTGGTGAGAGATGGCTTTGCGGTGGGGAGAAAGCTTTTATGAATGCTCTGATCAATATTAATGTGAATATAAGTCTCTAGGAATCCTGTTAAAATGGAGATTCTGGTTGAGTGGGTCTGGAGAGGAAACCGAGATTGTACATTTCCAATAAGCCCCCAGGGGGTGACGCTGGTCTGTGGACCGCACTTTGAATAACAAGGCCTTAAGTCACAGATGCCGCCTGTTTTTGCCACATTCACCTGGGCAAAGTTCTCTGCTCTGCCCCTGCGCTGTCTCCTCATGATGTGGGCAGTGGAATCTCTACCCCAAATGTGAAATGAGCTTATTGGGTTGGCCATTTGAAAGAGGAAGAGACGTTTCTTATAACTGAGAAGGAATCATTCCAAACTGGGATTGGTTGCATAAACAAAGGTTCGTGAATGGATGTTCTTGTCTTCCCACAACTGGTCTTAATACTGTTTCCAAAATTCTGCAAAGATGGCATGAAAAGCTGCTGGTTGTGTTCGGGGAATGGATATTATTAAGACCACAAGACGCTTTAATCAGAGAAACTTAAAACTAAGTGAGGGCACTAAGGTGTTAGGAAAATCGAAAAGAAGTAAAAAAAAAAAAAACGCAGTCGTCTGCAGAATCGGAGTGGAGACAACATCTCTGCCTCTCATTTCCACGTCAAGCCGAACGTTGGTAGTGAAGTTTACCACACCTCACCATGAGCCCAGAGGCTGCCCGGCCTCCATCGACAGCACAGCCAGGCATTGTTTGGGGCCAAGAGTGGGAAAGCGGGTGGAAGTAATTTGGGGTTTCTTTTTTTCCTTTGCGTTTGCTCCCTAGGGCAACCTCTGGGTGATGCTAGAAGACAACTTCTTGTCGTTGCTACACAGTTGTCATCCCCTGCAGCCTTCAGCACAAGAACCCAGCCACTGGCGCAGGGCGCTGAGCTAGGCCCGATGGGAGGTACAAAAAAAGAAAAGAGCTCATTCTTGCCACTGTGGATCTTATAAGGTAGCTGGGAAGGAAAGACACGTACTCTTAAGATCACTAACTACATCCAGCAGGAAATAATAAGTTCCAAACGAGTGATAGCCACGATAAGGATGTGGCTGATGAGGACACGGGGGAACTTTTAAATGAGGTGATCAGAGAGGCTTCATTGAGAAGGTAGTAATTGATTTAGTCCTCAAAGGGAAGGAAGAATTAAACAGTGCCTGGGAGGTCTGAGAAGGCGTAGTTTCTAAGAACATTCTCTTGTCCAAATCCCTTTCTGGGAATGGCTTGGGGTGGAGAGGAGAGCTGTGTTTTGATTTATTCTGATGATAGAAGATGCCATTGGCCGGCCTTAGTGGTGGCACAGCACACTTTGCTAGAAGGTTCTGTTTCCCACGGAATGCTACACAGAATCAGGTATAGATTATGATACAGTTAAATTCCACTGTCTTCGTTATTTTCTTTAAAAAGTGCTTTACAGGGAGATGCTTTAATCGAGCAGACCAGATTTCTCTCCATATTTCAGGAAGTCCCTCAGCACCTGATTTCAGCTTGAAAAATTATCATTTGTATTTCAAACCTCCAGCGCTCATTTTTTTTTTTTAAACATTGGCAGAAATAGATTAATAATGGCAGAGCTAGAAAAACTCCGTAATGGTCTTTAAACAAAAGAAAACACTAGTTATTTTTTATTTTAAACTTTAGGCTTCACATTTCAAAGTTTTATCAATCTGCCCCCCTCCCACTCCCCATAATTTAAACCATTGTTTTCCGAGGGAAATTTAATAATAAGAGCTGCCATGTGTTTCTGCTTAATTTTGGAAGCCTGTGTTATGCAGTCAAAGATTCTCATTTGAAAATAATTCCTGTCCTTCTTCTTAAACTGCCAGGGGAATAAGATTTAAAAAACATGTTGCAGCTCTCAAGTTTATGTTTCGCCTAAAGCCAGGCAGCGATGGAAGATCAAAGTTGAGAGTGCGTTTCTAAAGTTAGAACCACCGCCCTGCAAAGTGTTCCCCAACGGGGAGCCAGGCCCACAGCTGCCTGCCCAGGTCCTCTGGTAATTAGCCCTGGTGCAGGCTGAGTCCCCTGCTCCTCCCCTGGGTAGGGCCCAGGCCTCGGGCCTCTGTTGCCTGGGAAGGGATCCCTACAGAGACAGGGCAGGCGTGGTACTTTTAGGCCACTTGTATGCACAGTACCGGTTTCCTGCATTCCAAAATTTGCGTGTGGGAGGAGCAGGAATCGAACACACTGCCTGTGCTTGTGGTCTGCTGGGGAGGTCCTTCGTGGGGGCGATTTGTCAGCATGATAGATTCGTCTCGTAATGTTTAAGGATGAGCAAACTGGGGCATGTTTGCTATTCTCAAGTTGTCTCTTGTTCTCTCTTAAAAAACGAATGTGTGTGTGTGTGTGTGTGTGTGTGTGTGTGTGTGTTTCTTAAGCTCCAAAGCCCTACCTCCCTCCTCCCTTATGAAATCCCTAACTTGGCTCTTTTACACCTTATTACTTAGAGCACCAGAATGACATTCAGGGCTTTGGCAGGAATCCCGAAGGCCCTCTTCATCTCTCTGGGAAGTTCTGCTTGTCTGCGGTGAGTGGGACGGAAGGACTCCATTGTAAATTCAACTGTTAGGGTTCAGAAGTCATAGGTAGGTATGTGGATCCAACCCCCACGGTGGCCTTACACCACCAAAAGTGAACTTGACCCGCAGACGCCATGGCCTTGCCAGAAGGGAATGCCGCTTTGGAGAGCTGGCAGGTGACGATGGGAAGCCCAAGCTTTTCCCCGTCAGATGTGATCTGATGGAGTCCCACTGACGGCCGTGGGCCTCAGTGTGTTCCCCGATATGCGACTCATGCCACTGAAACTTCCTGATCATGCCGGTCCCGTGGCAGCTGTTCGTAGGCAAGCACCCGAAGCAGCTGTCTGTTTTCAGTCCGAGCGAGCCTCCAACCTCTTCTCTATTTCCGAGAGATGGTTTTTACATAGAGCCTTGGTAAAAAGCTCAACAATGGCTTCTACTTTTGCAGTCCTTGACACACTCTCTTCTGCAGTTAACAACAGGAAAAACAGGTGAGCCGCTAAGTTTTGCTCCAGGTGTCCACTTAGCTATTTTCACCCTCGGTGAGCTGAATCAGCTGCCTCTGTGTTCCTCTTCTAGAACGGAGGAGCAAAAGGCAATAGAAATTGCATTCCCTGTAGACGTTCACCCACGTCACCCTTGAAGTTGTGTGCAGAGGTCTCAGGAGAAACAGACTCCTTTCTGAAATTGTTCAGAGCTCCAGAGCCCCGCACCTCTATGAACAGAAGTAGCCCAGATAGCCACAGTCTTTCTGGTCCTAGAAGCCAGGCCTCCGTACACTCAAGTTTTGGGTGAGACTGGTAAGTTATCGTAATCCTGCCAGCCTCTTCCAATTTCAGCCCTACAGACTGCTCTAGGTGGAGGCCATTGAGTTGATGGTGAAAAGAGTTAAGGCTTTTGAGGCTGCTAGGATAGGATGATTGTATGTTGCATGTGTGGACATGAATTGGCGGGTGAAGCAGAGGGCCGAGTGTCCTAGGCTGAACTGTGTCCCTTTAAAATTCGCATGTTGAAGGCCTGACCCCCAGCACCTCAGAATGCAGCTGTAGCTGGGGATGGGATCTTAAAAGGTAATTAAGCTAAAATGAGATCATGAGGGTAGGCGCTAATCCAGGATGACTAGTGCCGTTATTTAAGAGAGGGTTGGGACACGGGCACACACGGAGGGGAGATTGTGTGAAGACTTGGAGAAAAGACGGTCGTGTATAAACCAAGATGAGAGGCCTCAGAAGAAACCAACTCCACTGACACCTTGATATCAGAATTGCAACTGCCAGAACTGTGAGAAAATAAATGTCTATTGTTTGAGTCACCAGAATGTGGTAGGGCCACCATAGCTGACAAACACAGATCTTGGTATATGGTACAGGTGTGGTTACCCACAAGGCCACACCAGAAAAAGCTGTGGATATACCCACTCTCTAAAATGTACCTGGATGGACATTGCTTGCAGATCGGCAATTGAGCCTGCTTCATTTGGTGTATTTTTAAAGCTTCTTGTTTGAGGGATTCATTTTTCAAAAAAGGAAGAGGGACTGCTGTACCCTAAGGACGTGAACTTGTGCAGCTTTTATTGTGGGGGGAAAATGACTCTACCAAACTGGCAATTTCTCACAATACCAGGTGCGGTACAGATTGGTGTGTGGGCTTTTGCGAATTGGTTGCATATAAATGAGGAACATTTAAATAAAAAGGAGATCTAGAAACTTTCACTAGTTTGGGGGTTTTATTTATAGCTACTTATGCACAAAGCTTACTTCCCTTCCCATGTGAGTTTTGAGTCATGGGAGTCTAACAGGCGTTTGTATAAGGTGTTATTGATTTCAGTGTGCAGACAGGGCACCCCAAGCCCCTCCTGTATGTGAAAAGCCGAGAGAATGAGAGGAAGAGATGGGAATTGCTGACGAGAAGCCTGGTTTGGCAGAGGGTGTGATTTGGTAGAAAGAGACCAGACTGAGCATTGGAAGCCTGTGTTTAATCCTAGCCTGAGTAGAAAACATCAAGGGTGATATAAGGCACATTCTTAAATTTCGAGGCCTATTGTGTTCTGGGCTTCAAAATGAAGGTCTGGTAGGAGAATGCCAAGGTCACTTCTCACTCTGATTCTAGGAAGTCAGAAGGCCAAGAGAGGGTGGGAGCTGTGCCTTTTGGAGTGGCACTGCAGAGCCTGAGCCAGCCTGTCCCGGCCTCCCCATTCAGCCAAGGACATCATCCTCTCCTTTTGTGGACTCAGGTCATCACACCCTGGTGCCATCCACATGCTGTCCCTATGCCCGCTGTGTCCTGCTGGGTCACCCCTCTCCTTCCACCGCTTTCCCAATCTCTGCGCTCAGATGTTCACTGTTCAGTGTCATTTTTTTTTTTGCCTTAGCTCCAAAGGGGCTTGAGCTGCTCACAAGGGGCGATTTTTAATCCTGGCATTTTGTTTTGGAATTTTCTCTCCTCCCATTCTAGCAAGATTCACCTGGGAGTATGCATCCCCGTCTTGCCTTCACTCACTTGTATAAGAGAAGCTGTCGGAAGGAATAAAGGAGGTCATGTCTGTAGCACGGTGAGCATAGGGTGAGCTCTGGTACGTCAAGTCCCTCCCCCTTTTACATGACTTCTGCACTGATGATCTACTCCATGGGTCAGTGCTTGGTAGCGATGGCCTCCTGGTGCCAAGACACGTCTTAACTCCACAACCAGGGTGGTCAGACTCTTGAGCATGTTTGGACCCAGGCTTCTTGATTTAAGGCTGAGGGAACTGAGGATGTCTAGCAGGGGGAAGAGAAAATTTTGAGTTCCAAGGTAGCAGTCTTGACATATCTGAGGGATTGACTTGTGAAAGAGGAAACGTGTTTGTTCAGGGAGGCACTGGCAGGCGGAACTACAACCTGTGGGTAAAGGGGGCAAGCAGGGACATTTTGTCCCGATGTTAGAAAGAGTTTTCTAGCAATGAGCTCTGGATGCTCTGAGGGGGAGATGGAGTAATTGGACAGGAGGCATGTAAAGTAGCGGGTTGGAGTCAGAAGACAGCCAAAGCCCCCTCCTATTCTGGGACTTACGACTCTTTACAAAATGTAGGTCCATCTTTCTAAAAAACAGACTTAATTGTAACACAACTCAGAATCACAAGGACAGGGTTCTGAGATCAAACAAAACCCTGACTGTAAGATGGGCAGATTGTAATCTTTTTTTCCCTGATTTCTGTTAGTTCCTGGGCTTGAAAATGTCTTGAAAACACCTGAGAATCCATGTGGTCCCCAAAGGAAAGGTAGGTCTGTGTGAGGATCTCAGATTTACACGTGGAAGACCACAAGCGGAGAGTGGTTACAATGAATTACCCCACACGGAGGGTGAGGCTGGTGAGACACACCTAAGCGAGGACAAGCAGTGATTACCTGCGGAATGATGCCCAAAAGAGGCAGCTTTAACTGGAGGGATTCAGTCACCGTCTCTATTCTTTTTATGATGTTGGCTGCAGTAAGCTGCCCTTGGGACCATCTGGGGAAAGTCCTTTAATTTCTTCTGTTTCATCTGTGGAATGGGTGCAGTAGGAACAGAGACCACAAGCGGGACTGCAGTGAGGGCTAACCGCCTAGTAAATGTACACGCTTTTTGTGGCATGAAAATGACTATTTGAGTAGTATAAGGGAACAAGAAACTCTTGCTTGTTAGACTATTCATGCAGCAGTAGCTAGTGAAATTGAATTGTTTGTCCTAGTAATGAAAAAATAAACAAGCGAATAGCAATAACAAGAACCCAGTATGGCAGGGCCGAGGGTATGAATTTCCTCCTGTGTGTACGAGGACAGCTTGGTATTTTTATGACCTTTTTCTTGGGCAAATATCAATAATTTAGTCCCTTAAAGATTTGACAAAATGTAAAATGAATGCAAGGAGGGGTGGGGGGGATGATGTAGTCTTTATTTGTCATGAAACAGCCTCCTCCAAACATCAGCTAGGACTAAACTAGCTGAATGTACTTAGTTACTCTCAGTCCATTCATGAAAAACTACCCTTTGGCTGACTGTTCAAGTCCTCTCGGTTTAGACAAGCCGGTCCTCCAGTTGCAGCTGCAACCCAAAATGGCTGGGAATGTTGACAAAGAAATGACATCTCTCTGCATTCCAGCTGCATCATCAAATGAGTAGCTAAACTTCAAGTGACAAGAACTCTGACTCAAAGCATCACACATGAAGGTAGTTTGTTGTTGGGCAACACAAAAAACTTTGGGATAGAGTATTCATTCTAAACCCCATGCTGTCATGGGGGACACTTTCCGTCTTTTCGTTTGACATGCTCCGTGAAGTGGCTATGCGCTCAGGCCAGCTTGCCTCATGCCTGCAGAATGGTTGCCCTAGTTCCATCCCTCATTTTCTGTCCTTCTTATCAGCAAATATGCCTTTCCTATAAGCCCCTAGAAGAGCTTTCCTCTTACCATACTAGCTGATTTGTAAGCCAATCACTGGCAGGAAGAATAGGATGAAGATGACTGACTTTGAACAGATGCCAACATCAGCCAACTTTCTTAAAAGGCCAGATGGCAAATATTTCAGGCTTTGCAACCCATGAGGCAAGATCGAGGACATTATGTAGGTACTTATATATCCATTTAAAATATAACCATTTATAGCCGGGCGTGGTAGCGCACGCCTGTAGTTCCAGCTACTTGGAAGGCTGAGACGGAAGGATCACCGGAATCCAGCAGGTCGAGGCTGTGGTGGCCGGGAGCGGTCACTGTACTCCAGTCTGGGCAATGGAGTGAGACTCCAACTCAAAAAATAAATAAATAAAAAAAAAATAAAATAAAATAAAACAAAATAAAATAAAATATAACCATTTACAAATGTAAAAACCGTCCTGGTAGTCATGGTTCTCCAGAAAACCAGAACCCAAAAAAAAAGAGTGTATATAGAGAGAGGCATTTAAAGAATTGGCTCATGAGGTTGGTAAACCCACGATCTGTAGAGTGGGCTGGCAGGCTGGAGACTCAGCAAAATTGATATCGTAGCTGAAGTCTGAGGGCGAAGGCATCAGCAGACAGGATTCCCTCTTGCTCAGGGGAGGTTAGTCTTTGGACTTATTCAGGTCTTTCATTGATTGGATGAGACTCACCTACCTTATGGAGGATAGTCCACTTTATTCAAAGCCCACTGGTTTAATTATTAATCTCAATCAAAAACACCTGCATAGAAACCTCCAGAGTGATGTTTGACCAAATATCTGGGTGCCATGGCCCACCCAAGTTGACACAAAATTAACCATCACAGTTTCTTAGCGCTGGGCCATGCAAAAACAGGTGACAGTATGGATTTGGCTCTGGGCTGTACTTTGCCAACCTCTGGCTTAGATTTCTACTGGAGGTGGAATTATGGTCATTTCCCTTGAGAACAGGCATCTGAACAAAACCAGGGGCAGTTCACAAGAAACAAGAATGATGAGTAGAAAACCAATCCCACTCTGCCAGTCCTACCCATTTAACATCGGTCTTGAGATAGCAACTATAGAAATCCTTAGAAAAATTTCAGAAAATGGAAATAGAGTGGAAGACAGAAATCCTGATACAACTCATCCCCCCATTTTTAAAGGAGTGACCCAAATAAGAACAAGGCATTATGAGTTTTGATAGAGGAGGGCTAGCCTAGCATGTAAGGTGGAGAGAGCTCGAGTTGCCCTATGAGCAGATGTGTGTCCTGATTTGCGAAACCTCCTGGCCAGTCCTGTAGTGATAGTTTTCAATTCAGGTCAAATGACAGAGACTCTAGTGAGGCACCTGGCTGGACACTGAGGATGTGGGTTTGATGGTAAGATGCCCACGCTCGTGAAGTCTAGAATTGGAGGCTGATACAAACGTATTAGCATTGGGTCCTCAATTGTGGAGTGGGGCGTACACATCTCCTCAGCACACCTTTGGAAATATGCCAAGGGATGCTTTTAGTTTCTGCAGTAACTGGGGAATGCTTTGATATTTGGTGCCTGGTTGCTGGGGTGTCAAATATCCCACAGTGCAAGGGACAGACAGTCCCATACAACAAAGAACTGTCCCACTCAAAACACCAGTAGTCTCCATGGAGGAGAGTTAAGAAACAAGGGACTATCAGTTGAGAGGTGAGCAAGGTACACCACTCACCCCCTTCCTCCAACAGTGAGGGGCTGAGACCGACATGGCAAAAAAGCTGGAATCTGCCAGGCTCCCTGATTTGGTGGGAGCTCATGTTTCTGCTGAAATTTGGGAAAGGACTGGGAATAGCTTTGGTGGGAACAGAGCTTCTGCTTATGGTTCTGTGGGTCGTGAATTGCACAACTCTAGGGGGAGCCATTCGTGTTTCAATCCCCATTGATTTATATGGTTATTACCACCCTTTTCTGGTAGATGGCAACAAAGTATCTTGGGAAAGGATATCTTAGTAATTCACACTGAGCTCGTGGCAGGGCTGGGTTGGAGGTGGCAAGAGAGAGTGATGTGGTCTATAAATGACTTTCAGCGTGGAAAAGACTTGGGTGGCAGGACTTAGGTGGCTCATTGAAAAATTGATTGTGGCCAGGGCAGGACTCTGGTCTCTGGCCAATGCATTGCTGGAACAGTGATGCTGTAGGGTTTCAGCAGGCTTCAACCTGATGACAGGAGGGCGATGTTCTGTTTTTACCACAGTGAGAGAGACCCGAGGGTCTATTTTCTCCCTCACTGATCTGTTTTAGAGGAACTGTGGTCTCAGGTAACAGGAATATTGTTCTGGTGACCTGCAGAAGCAGATGGACCTCCCCTCCAAAAAAAATTTGTTCTGGAGGTCAAGATCGATGATGCCTTATGCACATCAAGAAAGTATTGAAAAGTTTATTATTTACATAACTGAAGTCTCTGGGAAGAGCAGGGCAGGCCACTCAGGCAGTGACTTCCCAAGACAATGAGAGAGGAAAGAAGATTGGCCTGGGTTTTTATTGTGGTCAGTGGGTGGGGTTGGGGTGAGAGTTCCCATGTGCCCAAGTAGGGAGCACCCTGACTTTCTTATCAACTTGCCCAGATATGGGGAACCCTGGAAGAGGGAGGAGTGAGGGTAAAAGGTGTCTGCAGTGAAATAACAAAGACAGAATTCCACCCTTCATCAGACACGTCGTCTTCTCGTTGAGACACAACCCTGATTATTCTCAAGTCTTTGGGATGATGGCTGAGGAGGAAGGGGACAGGGCTTTCAGGGTTCTTCCTTCTGCATGGCCCCACTTCCTCCTGTCCAGAAAGGCAGGAAATCGAGGCTAGCTTTGTTCAGGGCAGGCATGGAGTTCGGTGGCTACAGCATACATAGTCAGGTAACAGAGGACTCAGCAGGGTGCGTGTGACAATCCTTGAAACTGACGGAGACACTAGGATCTGTTTTGGCCCTTGGGTCCTGGAACTTCCCAGAACTCATCCTTGGGCTCCTCTGTTAGTTAGCACCAGAGCATCTCCTGAAGGCAAGATCAGAAAATGTGACATGGCTAACCAGGGTGCACGTGAAGAGTGGTGTGCCGAGACTTTGTTTCCACACCTCCAGAAACAAAAAGTGCCACCGCTCGTAGTGTGTCTCCAGAGGCTGACAAAAGCGATGAACTGAGCTCTTAATGTATTGCAAGCTAAATACACTTGAGCATATAAGCGAACAAGAAAAGAAAGAAGGCAGAGTTATTGAGGCAACAATTCAGATTTAATTGCATTTGATATAGACCACCCTTTAAAAATAGTTTGGTGGGTAAAAGGCTGCAGTAATTTATGGAACGTTCTGCTTGCTTCCAGGGAAGTTGACAAGTCTGGACTGAATCAAGAGAATCAGCATAAATCTCAGCCGATGCCTAATTTTAGAGATGTCTGGTCTTTGAAGGAGTCTTGCCACAGCCAGATGGGGTGGGAGACAGCATTTGAGGGTGGAAACGCAGGAGGTGCCAAACTGAAGCTCAAAAGGTTAAACCCATTTTTGTGGTTGATAAATCCTGAGCAAAAATGAATCGGATTGTGGGAAGAGTTATGTACTGTAAACTGGGGTCCCTGGGGGAGGCTGTGGAAGTCTTGAGGGATCACAGGTGAATTATTCAATTCCTCCAGGCCTTGAGGTTGTACATCGTTAAGAAATTGAACTCATTCTCCCAGCAAGCAGCTCAAAATGTGGTCACAGCGTGACCACGGGCAGGTCCCTGGACCTTTCTGAGACTTTGCTGCTTTGTGTATTTAATACAGAAGTTCCCCTGTCTGCTGTGTAACCGAGTTCAAAGGCCTGCTTAGGTCATGATTGCTGGGAAACTTCTGGACAAAGTTTCCAAAGGAAGGCCTGTGTCCTGTTCACCTGAGTCACGACATTTGGCAGGTGTTTGGACGTTCACTAGTGATAGTTGAGCTGAACTGAAAGAATTAAGCTGCTGATCTTAATGGTAAATTACAGCTCTGAGCTTCTGTGATTTTAAATTCAACTAATTGTGGGGCCAGTCTGAAGAACACCATGTGAAGGATGGCATGGCCTTTATACTCCTCAGAACATTGGTTCTAGTACTACGGTGATGATAATTATAATATTTGGGGGTAGAGAGGACAAGACAAAGAGACTTTCTGAAAGAGTTGAGGTATTGCCTATTCACTTAAGGATGCGGATGGCCAGAAACCAAAGAGTCAAGGATCATCGTTTAAGACTGTGATGGATTTGAGAAGCATGCCTCAAAACTTTGTACTGAGACCATCTGCATCTTTTGCTAGAATCTTTTGTTAAATGCAGATTCATGGGCCTCGGTCCTAGACATATGGAGTCAGAATCTTTTCTGATTCTGCCCAAGAATCTACATTTTAACAAAATCCCCAAGTAACTGGAATGCACACTAAATTTTTATGATCATTAGCATGGAAAGTTATACAATCGTTCTGTGGGCTTGGGGATAGGAGAAATGTGGTCCAAGGAGCACAACTAAGTGTGGATTCATTATGGTGCAGGGGACAGGGAAGTCTTTGAAGCCTGAAAGGTCTGCATGGAAGTTCTGAGTGAAATGCTTATTAGCTGTGTGGCCATGAGCAGGTGACTTCACTTATCTAAGCCTGTCTTTCCTCATCTGTGAAATAGGCATACGGATATCCTCCTTGCTATAAAGATGAAAACAAACATATGTAAAGGGCCCATAATATAGAAGGTGTTCAATAGTGTTAGCTGATGATATTATTATTATTATTATTATTATCATAGCATCCATCAGAATGAGATGATCCCAGGGCAATGGGAATTTACCTCTATGGGGAAAGGAAATGGTCTTCTGAGATTCTTTATAGCACTAGCATCAGTGGGCATAAGGTGTGCAAAGTCGGGAGAAAACTGGCTTCTTGGATAATATTCTTAAGACTCTTACAAAATGTTTCTTAAAGTATGTTTCCTGCAATCACATCTTCACCAGAAAGATTGCTTGTAAAATAGTCTGAATTTATATTCAGAAAGTAAGGGACAGTCATTCCTTTAAACATTTTATTCATTTTCAAGTTTTAAAAAACATCATTAAAAAATTCAAATTTTGTATGAAAATAGACAAGTGTAACAAACCTCTGTATACCCATCACCCCTTTTTCAATGGTTATCAATCTTGGCCAATTCTGTTTCAACTGTACTCACTCTCTCTGCTTCTCAATGGATTATTTCTGAGCAAATTCCTAACACTGCATCTTTTAATCCGTAAACATTTTGGCATGTAACTCTAAAGTAGAGATTTATTTTTTAAAAAAAGAAACAATAATACTATCATCAGTCTAAAAAATTAAAATACATTTAATAACATCAAATATATGTTGGTGTTCAAATTTTTAATTCACTAGGAACAGCAATAGTCTAGTTGTATACTACTTTGTTAATTAGTGATTATCTGAAATATAACTTCAAAGAGGAATTTCATCAACTATTTGGCTACCCAGATGTACAGTTTACATAGGAATATTAGTATAAATGCTTGATTTTTTTCTATCTATTAGTTTTCAGGATAATAAGTTGGTTCTTTAGTATTTTGCAAAGGTGACTTTTTTTTTAATAGAAAATATGAACTTATGGACTTAAACATTTTTGATGTGTTTCAATGCATTGTAATTATTATTTGTTCTAATTTTGCCGAGCTTGGCCAGTGGGAGCCTCTTCAAATTGGCTTTTGGGCCTTTTAACATGACAGTAGTAGCCATAATAACTCCTTGGTTTCTGCTATGATAGGATGCCCCGGGCTTATCTTGTACTATTTTCCTAAGACCTGAATCACCTGTTTCTGCCAGAACATGGTATTTAGTGACCACAGTCTGAATGCTAAGGGTGCTCATTGCTGCTTTGTTGATGAATATTTCTAGGCTTTTTCAGTAGAGCTAGAAAATAAATATTTTTTAATCATTTTATATTAATTTTCCAATGCAAATTTAGGACTCAAATATTTTTACTTACCTTCTTCTATATTATGTCTGTATCTCTTTCTCCTGTGCCCAAATCCTGATTCTCAGTGACACCAAATAAGGGGAAACAGAGGGAATATTATATTCAGTAATAGTGCTGTTACATTTGATTTTCCATATAAAAATACATAAATGAAAATATACGTATCATCTAGTATGTATACCATCTAGGCTTGTGTAAGTATACTCTCTGCTGTTCGCACAATGATGAAATCACCTAATAACACATTTCTTAGAACATATCCTCATCATTAAGTGATGCATGACTGTATACTTATTTATATAGACATTTCCTCTTCTCATTTCTTAAACACACAGTAGCAAGGGGCCCATTTTCTTCACCTAACTTTTCTTCACTCAGTAAAATTTGTCCTGGAGATCATTCCTGGTATCATGGAGAATTATTCCTCCTTCCTTTTACAGTTGTATAGTACTCCTCTGTTCCCTTCCTTCTTAGATTTTAGCATTCTTTTAGCCCTTCTGCACGTGTATATAGCAGGAATTTGTTAATGCTTGGGCTTGCACACTGAGAGAGTTTCAGGTGCCCAAGTGCTGAGAATATCAGACAGTAAACTTTAAAAAACAGAATAATGTCTCCTTCTCCTGGCTCCACCAATCAACATTTCATTAAGCTCCAAGACAGGTTTCACTTTCTCGCTTCCCCCTCAATGACTGCTGTATAAAAAAATTGCCATTGTTAAACCTCAACTTAAAAAAAAAAACTAAGTAAAATACATTTCTTAATTGTTGTCATTGTTTTATCATTCTTGGACCTAAATCTAGGGTTGTTCTGTTTGCCAGTTAGTAAATGTGTCTATACATCTCCCCTTGAAGCTTTATTAGTTTTGTGGGGCACGTTTTAGTTTTTTATCCTCTATTTCAGAATTTTTTGCACTTTTTCTTACCCATTTGTGCCGAGATGAGTGCTCCGTCTACTACAGTGTCTTTCAATGCCTGTCACCTACCATGAGGCTCAAGGATTTATCCCAAGTTCCAAAGTGGAATTAAAACCTAGGAACTAGGAATTCCCAATCGTGGCTATCCAAATAGCAACTAAACATGTTCGTTTCCTCTGAAGATCAGTAGGCAAAGAAATGCTTCAGGATATGAGGTGAGACAGGAGCTCCCTTGGTGCCGAAACAATTCTCAGACTGAGAATTCTGAGGCCAGCCAAACGGAGCCCCCCGCTGGGCCAGAGGAAATTAGGCCTCAGCCTTCACCAGGGGAAGACACAAAGGAAGCTGAGCTTAATGTGATGAGGGGCTGATTCTTTTGCGGTTTCTTTTCGAAGCCTGAGACCACAGCAACCTGCTCACACTGCCACGTGAGAAGGCCAGGCTCAAAGTCATTATTTTGGTGCTCTTATCCTACAGACTGATTCAGTACTTTTATTTAAAGATGAATATTGAATCTATTTATTTTCCCCTCTCACTCATAAGCTACGTCTCCTCTCCCTCATCCCAATGGGTTACGCTGTTCAAGAGTGAAAGTCGAAAGTTCAGAAAATTCTTTCTTTCCCTATGGCTATCATATTCTGCCATCTGAAGGAGTCCTAAAATAGGACATGTACTCCATTCGGATGTGGGCTTCAGGGGATGGAGTCAGAGGAGGTCTTCTTGTGAAGGGGTGGGGTATGCGTGCTGAGTGAGCAGAAAGAAGATGCAGTAAAGAATGTGGTCTTTCTTATTCAAATTTTTTCTTTAAATATTTGCCAACTGTATATCTGACAAAGGCCTAACATCTAGGATCCACAGGGAACTCAAATGCGCCGAAAGGAAAAAAACAAACAGCCCCTTTAAAAAGTGGGCAAAAGACATGAACAGACACTTCTCAGAAGAAGATATACGGGCAGCCAACAGACATGTGAAAAAGTGCTCAGCCTCACTCATCATCAGAGAAATGCAAATCAAAACCACATTGAGATATCACCTAACCCCAGTAAGAATGGCCATCATGAATAAAACAAACAACAACGGATGCTGGTGAGGATGTGGAGAAAAAGGAACGCTTCTACACTGCTGGTGGGAATGCAAACTAGTGCGACGTCTTTGGAAGAGTGTGGCGATTTCTGAAAGAACTAGAAATTGACCTTCCATATGACCCAGCAATTCCCTTATTGGGAATATACCCGGAGGAACTCAAATCATTCTGCAAAAAAGATACCTGCACACATACGTTTGTTGCAGCTCTATTCACAATAGCAAAAACATGGAACCAACTATGCTGCCCATGGAAGCTGAACTGGATAAAGAAAACGTGGTACATAGACACAAGGGAATATTACACAGCCATAAAGGAGGACAAATATATGGACTTCGCAGCAACCAGGATGGATTTGGGGTCGATCATACTGGTGATCTATCACAGAAACAAAGAACAGAGTACCATATACTTTCACTTATAAGCAGACCTTGAACAATTATTATAATACTATAAGAAGGCGTTTGGCAGTAATGGGAAACTGTCAG
>CAUYQG010194018.1:0-10657 GCA_963574415.1 Tarsius wallacei
TTTTTTCTTATTTTAAAGACGTGGGGTACAATTCAGGGTAAGATATACAAAAGTTCATTATCAGGTACCCCTGTTGATGAGGTGTGGCCCTCCCTCCCCTGGCAGTTTCTCTCAATTTAAGAAAAGAAATTGAAGAAGAAATTGATTCCATTCAAACCCTTTTCTAAGCAACACTTTGGTGAATGATGGAAAGAAACCACATCTGCTAGCAGTGCCAACAGCCAGGGTAGGCTCTGAGGCCAAGATGCTCCTGGTGGGCTTTGACACAATGGATGACATCAGCATAAATTCTCCCTGATATCTAGCAAGTTATATATCCTAAATGTACAACACTGTGGCATTCAGTGCATTTTAGGGACCACTCCTCCCAAACTCTGCTGGCTGAGATCTGATGTTCCACTGTTCACAGCTCCTTTGGTTATAATTTCTGAACTGGAATGGCTTGCTTGCTCTTACATGCACAAGCAAATTTATAAGGGCAATGGATGGATGCCAGGGAAACTCAAAAGTCATTTGTTCACTATCTATGTAGGTCACCTAATCAAAAAATGACTAAATATGGTGCACTCACAGGCAAAAATCTTCTTAAAACACCAGATGAATATACACCACAACTCCATACCACTTTATTCAACTGCAAGTCTGGTTCTTTTATGGAGTATCCTGCCTGAGGAATCAGCAGATTTTAACTACAACTGTATGTTTCCCTTTATTTCAGTCAATTCACGTACTTAGACAAGATAAGACAAAAGCAGGAGTGAGTTTTACACACCAAATGTCACTATGGGATCTCACATATTTGCAAGAGAGAAGCCTCCACGTTGGCTCTAAATTTTCGACAATGTAGAAAGACAGATATTTGTTGCTGCATGGGTCAAATGCTCTGACAGAAAAAGACCAGAGTTGCTCAGAAGATGCATAACTCTGGGAAAAGGAGAGAGCTGAATTTTTGTTTGTTTGTTTGTTTGTTTTCCTGTGGGGCCCACATAAGTAGCATTGTATAATAATACGAATGACACGCCTGCTCTGATGCGGGTTTCTGGCAAGATACCAAAGCACAAAGAATACAAGTGCGGTTCCATAGTAGACCACAATGATACAGTTCTTGTATGCAAATATTTCAACCAACTGAGAAAATGGCTAAGAGAAACAGAATCTTTGTAGTATTTGTCTTTAGCTTCTGATTCCATAGACGTCAATCACCTAATGAGCCAATTTATATACTCCTCATGCGACTATGATTTTCGATGTTCCTACAGGGCATTTATTATAAGAATCAGAGTGGGCAAGGATGCGCATTTGAGGGAGCAGATTCTAATCTTAAGTGACACGACACAGGGTGTGTTCCCTGCAAAGAGGACACCTGTCTTGTGCACCTGCCCTTCAGACACTCACGGGGAGCTCAACCTTGAAGAGGTTGCCCATTATCGCTGAAAGCTAAGACCCCAGATATATAGAAGGAAGCCGTTATCCTCCGGGACAGGGTTCTTAACCAGGGAGGCACTGATTCAGACATGCTCATTCCAGCATTGAGTCAACATGATTTGAAAAAGCACCCAAAGCACATCTGATACCCTTCTCTGGCTAAGAACACCTCATTCACACTCTCTGATAACAGCCCCGAAACCGTGTATGATCACTAAGATGTCCCACATGTGGACTGTGGTATTTTATCGACAGTAATACCCTCTCAGAGCTATGACCTAATAGGGAAAATAAATGAATACCTGATAGCAATATGAAGAATACTTCTGCATTTAACAACAAACTATTTTGACAACATAGTTTAAGATGAATTTATGAGCTGGCTCTACCATCTCCATTCATCTCTTGTTCTTCAAAGTTAGTGGTTAACGCTGAAAAGAAAATCCCATTTTATAGGAAGACACAAGTTTTGCTTTAAAATTATTACAAATGAAATAAAAATTCACCAAAGGAATTAAACACACCATTTCTTTCTTTTTTTTTTTTTTCTTCTATTTTCCAGGGTCATCTATCAAGACTTACCAAGAGTTGAATAAACAAAAACATTTTTAAAACCTTAGAAAACATGAAAACTTTAAGGTTTTTAAAATGTTTTCTTTTTCTTACAAAATTAATCATGCTCCTACCACTTCCTGTTTCCAAGATCACATCTAAATTGATTTCCTGCCGACAGCTCTGATGATACTGAAGATGAATGATAATTACAAAATGGTACGAGTCCCTACAACGAGCGCAAACGGCTCAGTGCTCCTCATGTAAATTACCTTGTAAAGGACAGGCAAGCAACTAGCAAAGTTTGAACTGAATGTCAGATGGGTCTGAGGTACTTCTGCTAAGTTCCCCTGATTATCACTGTTACTCATGTATAGACGGTTGCTCTGAAGTTTCCTAATTTAGAAGATCAGATCATTATCTGATCAACCTACTTCCGGGTTTGAATCCATTTCTCTTCATCTATTCCTGGCAGACCTGAGCAAATGACCCATTAGCAATGAATATCTCCTAAACACTATTCATACAACTCTATTCATCTACAGAGACATACGCTATTCATACAAATGAAAGGGTTACTCAGAGGAAAAAAAGAAAAAGAAAGCCCTTCCTCCATGAAACTAGCTGGGATGAATGAAATGAGCAAACTTTAGCTATTAGATGAACTCTAGGAAATAATCTGAAAATTCAATGTCTGATTATGGGGGAAATGACACAATCTCATCAAGAGTTAAATCAATGAAAAAAATATTTAAAACCTTAAAAATGTTGCAACATTGTTCATATGAATTTCTCTCCTTTAACATTAAATTTGACCATCTGAAGGTAATGATGTTGTTCCACAACAATACTTGATTTTTCTTACTGAGTTCGTAGAAGGAAACAGTATTTTGAGATGTTCTCCCACCTCAACTTTAAAACCAAGTGGGGATTCTACAGTTTTCACTTACTTTCCACAACCTACCTCTTGGCAGTCAATCTTACATGGCTCGTCACACTTTCCTTGCCAGAGAGGTTTTGGGTGTGGACATGGGGAGAGGTGGTTTGAGGAAGGAAACCCAGTGAGCATTTAAGAGGCCCTGACATCAGCATGGGCTTTGTTGGATCACCAACACCACCTGTCCTCTGCCAGCACACAGGTCCAGGGCACCCATTCTGTGCTCCAAGGGCTCAGTGCTGGATGAGGAGAGGTCCACACCGATGGCTCAGACTTGGATCCTGCCCTCGAGAAAGGCGCAGTCTACAAGAAGAACAATGACCTCCGTGAAAAAGCAAATGCATCATGTCAAAACCGAATCTGCAGGGTGAGGGCACTACGTCTGAGTTTTGCTGCAGCACCATGGAACCAAAAGCGAGCCCAGTGCCCAGGACCACGGCTGACACAACCAAGGTCAGGTGAGTGAAGGGACGTTTGCCCAGGTACTAGCAGGGGGCATCAGACTGGACATGTGCCACTCCCACTGAGCGATGGTGGCAGATGGCACAGAAGTGCCTGATCTTTGCTGCTGATGTGGAAAGAAGCAGGCAAGCTAGAGGCCAAGGTCAAACAGCCACGGGCACCTGCTCTTAGAGGATAAGAAGAGAATCAGAGGAAGCTGGAAGGGCGTTGGTCAGAAAAGGTGGGGAGACCTTAGGGTAAACAGGGCAAGAAGGATAAAGATGAGAGAGAGCTCTTCCCTTTGTCTCTGAGCCTTGCATCCTCACAGCTTAAGAATCAAACCCAAAATGGGGCTTGTCTGACAGCTTCTGTGACAAAAACTGCAGGCCCCAAAATGAATAACAAATGAGGAGAGAGGCTTTCATGAGATTATCTGGTCCACCTCTCTCATTCCACAGAGGAAAAAATGGAGACCTTGCAGGCAAGTCACCCAGAAAAACCACCCGGCAGAGGGGGATTGCACACTGTTTCTTGCCCAGATAGTAAAGATTTAAGCTTCATGGGCCAGAAGGTCTCTGTTCCAACTACTCAACTCTGCCATTGCAGTGTGAAAGCAGCCACCCAGAACAATGAGTAAACATCCATGCATGGCTGTATCAAATCAAACTTTATTTATAAAAACAGGTAGCAGGCTGGATTTGGCTTCCTGGTCCTAGTATGATAATATCTGCTCTCGAGCTATTGCTAGAAACCAAAGGTCCCAGTTTCTTGTTGATTCATCAGATTATTGTAACAGTCCCTGGCATATCTTGCTGTTGACAATGAAAGCACAACAACTCACTCTGCTCAGTTCTTCTGTCTTCACAAAGGTTAAGAAAACACCATCACGATTGTTTACCTGGTTCTCAACCGTGCACCCACTTCGTCCACAGGAAAGTGTGCGGCTCCAGTGTGAATGCCTGCCAGCCACCCCCAGACACGCTTCCATCTAGTTGGGACACGCTGCAGGTAGAGGCAGCCTCAGGAATCCCGAAGGAGGTGGACACACCTGCAGGCACTCCCAGTCACCCCGGGGCCGCCAGACCACCTGATCTGTTGGCAAACCTTAGCTTGCCTTCAAAACACCTGCAGAAACTGACCACTTCTCAACATCTCCTCTTGCCACTCAGGCCCACATCACCACTCCCGCTCCTAGACAACTGTCCAGTATGTATGTGTTGAATGAATGAACAAACATCAAGGGTGAGAGAGTAGAATTCTCCACTGTTCTCTTCATCTGGGTGCTAGGGTCTACAGCCCACACCCCCATCCTCTGACCTAGGTCTAGCCTAGCAAGATCCTTGACTTATTCCAGACGCTTATGGGGTCACAGAGAAAAAATTTTAAAAGCAGATTGAACGGCAGAATGGCCAGCTGTGACATAGACAGTCTTGCGCTGCTCCGATCCTCCTTCAGAAATGAAGGACTTATTCTCCCAGCTGCTGGGAGTCCTGTAGGAAGACAGCCCGCAGCAATCCACCCTATAGCAATCAGTTGGCTGAAGACAGCTTGCCTCACTCAAGATCACACACCCTTCATGCGAATAGAAAGGCCTAGCTTCCTTGTCTCAACTCAGAATTACCGTCTAAACTTAGAGTTCCCTAAGAGGTTGGTCGGGGCCTTCCTTATGACTGCACCATGGAGAACCTTCTCCCTGAACCCAGTCTTATTTCCTGCATTCTCATGGATGCTGTAGCCAAGAACTCCCCCCAAAATTCCCTGCCTATCAATCTCCACCCAAGTCCAATTTCCAGGGAATCTAACAGGCAACACTGGCAAATACGGTAAAGTTTATCTTGGAGGACAGATTTATTTGAGAACTGGATCAGAAGGCAGCAAATTACAGACTGCATGCCGAATCTGGCCCATTGCTTGCTTTTGTAAATAAAATTTTATTGGCAACAGCCACGCTCATGTATTCATGCATTATCTGTGGCTGCATTTGCACTGCAGCAGTAACATTGAATAGTTGCTTCAGAAACAATAATGGCCTGCAAAACCAAACATATTTCTCATCTGGCCCGTTACACACAAAAAGTTGCTGATCCCAGTTCTAGATCACTAACAGACCAAAAAAAAAAAATCACAGTTGTCAAATATCTGCCGTCCCTAGTAAGAAATCCTCACAGGATGAGAGAGCTGAGTCTAATGCAGGCTTCTTCCTTACGTGTAGGCTTGGCGTGTGTACATCTGATTTATCTCCCCTTGAGCGGTACAAGTGAGATCAATCTCTCGCTACTCACGTGGCAAACTATGTCATCTGAACATGAGTAGACACAGCATTCCTCTTGTGACCTGGCCGGGATCTCTGCTTTCCAGTCATCTACATCTTCGCTCAGTAGTAATACTAAACTCCACTGGGGACTTCAGACCAATGCAGAGCCGGTGCATCAACAGAGGGCATTTCAACGCAATGGGTCCACATAGAACACGAACGTGTGGGACAAGTAGGTGTGAATAAACAGCATTTTCACTAGTCTCTTCTCCAGTAGGATCTAATCACGTTAGAAGACTTTGCTCCATCTATCTGGGAATCTCTGAACTGGAGGCAAGCTTCAGACCTCCCACAGACGCAAAATAAAATTGGCAAGAATGTGTCTAAATCAGTGGCATTCAGGCATGTGACATTCAGTGAGGTAGAACCCATTTGGATCAATACATTTTATGGAACACCACAAAGAACCACAAAGATTTCAGGCTGGGAAGGATTTCCGAGCCAATGCATTTTTAACTGCATCAAATTTTTAAAAACGTATGATATACATATTTCATTATAAGTTCACTTGCAGCTCACGCCCCTAATAGAATCTACCAGGGTCACTGGCCACCAAATACTATTATTACTCCCTATGTCCATGAGCAGTCTCCAGATACCCTCTTTGATGGTGACAGTGGAGATAGGGCCCATGATGTCACTGAGAAGATCACAGCAGGAGCCAAGCGCACAGCTCTGGCACTTAATGGTCATGTGGACATAGGCAAATAATTTAATCTTCAAGCCTCATTTTTCTTGTCTGCAAAATAAAAATAATGATCGTCTTTTGACAGAGGGTTTCAAAATAATGAATGCAGCCTGGGGCTTGGCACTTAGGATTTCTATAACACATGTTAGGGTTACAGATAAAATGCTGCTGCTGCCGCTGCTGATGACAATGGCGGTGATGAACGTATTCCTTATAAAAGATGTAGGGAGGAGACATCTGGGAAGATGGCGGTAGAGCCGGTCGGACTAGGCAGGCCCCAGTGTGAGAGAGGGAGTGTATGGACAATTTTGCGTGTGTGTCTGTGAGTAAGTAGGCATGTGAGTAGCTGACTGAGTAGGGACTCAGGAGCAAATGGCCAGGACCCTCCTGGTGAGGCGGCTGGTGCCACAGTTGCTCTGCTTGGCTTCTAGCGCTGCCCGGGGCGCAGAAGCCAAGCGTCGTTTTTTAAAAATCAGCAAAGCCCTTCCCAAGAAGAAGCTGCTGGGAGAGACTGCCGGCTCCAGGCTCTGCTTTACCACCACAGCGCCTGGCTGGACACTGACAGCAAGGGCTGCCGATGGAGCATAGCAAGAGAGCCCAGAGGCAGAGCCCCACTGGTGAATAAGAAACAGACACCCTGCCACCATCTTGAAAACTGGGCAGTGGGTGCTCTGGCTTGCTCACCACGAACCGACAGACCCAATCTCTGTGACAGCGGGTTAACTACTCAGGGGTTGATTGTGACCCAGAGGGAATATCCAAAAAGAACAAAGTCCAGAGGGACAGGACAAGTGCTGAGTCTCAGGCGCCCCACCCCCTACCCTGATTCAGCTGTGGGACAAAGGGTGTGACCAGAAAAGGATGAAGACCCTCAAAGAGATCACTGATGAGTCCAGGGCTGACTCAATCCCCTCCTCCCCTGCAATCCTCTGCACATCAGACCCACACAACTGGGACACGACTGAGAGGGACAAACCCACATGGAGCCTGGATGTCAGCCATGACAGGAGGACTCTACTCCAGGATAAACCTGACTGGGACACTCCCCGCTGACACCTGGGGAAGAGACAATTCCACACCTCCCCACTGGAGGGGATATCCCTGACCACATGAGAGCGAGAGGAGTATTGAAACCCCATCCACCCCCACCATCTCCTCCTCCTTCTCCAGGTGGGACACTGGGGAGATTGTGAATGAGGTCACAGCTCTGCAGGAGACAGTAAAGGGGCTTACATTAGAGCAGCTGAGAAGAACAATTACAGGACTTGCCACAAGAGGGCAGGTTGTTTTTTGGTTTGTTTCTTTGTTTTTTTTAGTTTTTAATTTTTTTTCTTTTTCCTTTGTACACGAATGTGTATGTGAGGGATTGATCTGAATTCCCCCACACCTTTTTTTCTCTTTCTTTCTTTTTTCTTCTTTCATTTTTTTTTCTTTTCTGGTTTATGTGTGTATGTGAATGATTGAGCGTTCATCTTTCAGTTTTTTTTATTTGTATCATTTTTCTTCTTTTTTTAGTTTAATGTGTGTGTGACTGTATGTGTGAGGGTTCAATTGAATTCTTTTTTTCTCTCTTTTCTTTTTTCTGTTTTGTGTTGGGTGTGTGTGTGGATGTGTGTGTGTGTGTGTGTGTGGGTGTGTGTGTGTGTTCAGTTTTCCTGCTTTTTATTTCTTATTTGTTTTGCTCTTTTTTTTCCAATTTGTTTTGGTTTTAGTGTGTGTGTGTGTGTGTGTGTGTGCATGTGTGTGTGTGTGTGTGTTTGTTTTTTGCTTTGGTTTCTGCTTTTGTTTTTCTGTTTGGTTTTTTCTTTTCCATCTTACTTCATTCTACTTTCTTCTGTTCTCCTCATTGCTGTTACTGTATCCTGGACTTAGGGGTTACACACATGTACCCACTGCATCATCACTTAGAGTAGTGGTAGGACGTAGGTCTCAGAGAATCCATACCACAATCATTGTGATTTGCAAGTAGTTTCTGAATTCTAGCTCCCCATCCTCCACCTTATTCAACTCCCAAAACTACAAGAGTCAGCAAAGCTTCTCACTCACAGCCCTCTTTGAAAATAGAACCAATTCAGAGCCCTGATCAAGGAAGAACAGAGGGCTATGCATACATCAGAAATGAAAGCCTCTCCCACTGCCACTGAATAACGAAACTAAAGAGAAAAGAAGGATATCTGTCACAAATGAGGAAAAATCAATGGAAGAACGCAGGTAATTCCCAGTGGAACAAAGAGGAAATGCCTGCAAAGTCAGACCTCAGGGCCCAAACAATGGAAGTCACCACCAACTGGTCCCAGAATACAACAGGAATTAGGGAATGGATGGAAAGGGTGGAAAGAGTGAGTAAAACTCAAGAAAGACAAGATGCAACTCTGAAAGAACTTATAACAGAGATTTTGGCGATAAAAAATTTCATCCAGAAGATAA
This sequence comes from Tarsius wallacei, assembly GCA_963574415.1. Lineage (NCBI taxonomy): Eukaryota > Metazoa > Chordata > Mammalia > Primates > Tarsiidae > Tarsius > Tarsius wallacei. Next base: position 8,785 of record CAUYQG010194018.1, read on the forward strand.
ATAACAAGATGACAAGCATGGAAAGCAGAATTAATCAAGCAAAAGAAATAATCTCAAACTTGAAGACCAAAGCATGGAATTGACCCAATCTATAAAAAACATAGAAAAAACCTCAGAAAGAACAAAGTCACCAAGAGATGTGCGATTATATCAAGAGGCCAAACCTATGCCTAATTGGTATCCCAGAAGAAGAAATGGAAATAGAGAACAACTTGGAGAAAGTATTCCAGGAGATTAGCCAAGAAAACTTTCCCTCTCTCACCAGAGATGTGACCAGCCAAATGCAAGAGATACAAAGAACCCCACAAAACAACAAATGAGAAGACCAAACCCTAGGCACATAGTAATTTGTCTACACAAAGTAGGCACAAAAAGAAAAAATCCTAAAGGCAAGAGAGAAAGGTCAGACTACCTACCAGGGAAAACTAATCAGAATAGCAGCAGACCTATCAGCAGAAACACTACAAGTTAGAAGGGACTGGAGTTCAATATTCAGTCTTCAAAGATAAATAATTTAAACTAAGAATTTCCTACCCAGCCAAACTCAGCTTCATCAGCAATGGAGAGTTAAAATCCTTCCAGAGAGCCAATCCCTAAGAGATTATGCAACTTCCAGACCAGCTTTACAGGAGAGACCTGAAAAGGTATTAAGCACAAAAGAAAGAAAAAAAGAATGACCACCTACTTCCCAAGAGAATCGTACACAGAATCAACAGAGAATACATCCCAACTACAAACTTGAAACCACACATATACATCAACCCAAAAGCTAAAAGAAAACAAAGAAAAAACTTTATAAGAACCCTATGATTGGGATAAACAATCACATTTCGATAATCAGTCTGAATGTGAGTGAACTCAATGCATCACTGAAAAGAGACAGAGGGGCCAGCTGGATATAAAACCATGACACAATAATTTGCTGCATCCAGGAAATTCATCTCACAACAAGTGGTGCACACAGACTCACAGTTAGAGGACGGAAAACAAATTTCTAGGTGAACAGACCACAGAAGAAAACAGGAATCACAATCTTAATATCAGACAAACTTTAAGCTATCAGAAATTTAAAAAGATATGAAAGGACACCACATAATGACAAAAGGTTCAATCCATCAGCAAGAAATATCCATCCTAAACATATATGCACCCGACACAGGAGCACCAGTATTTATAAAGCAGATACTAAGTAAACTAAAAAAAGATGTTGACTCCAACACCATTATTGATAGGGACTAAATACCCAACTAACAACCCTAGATAGATCATGGAGGCAAAAAAACCAACAAAGAGATCCGGAAACTCAACTTGACAGTTGACCAAATGGACTTAATATATAGCTACAGAACACTTCACCCAACAACCACAGACTATACACTCTACTCATCACCACATGGAACTAACTCCAAGATCGATGACATCCTTGGTCATAAACAAAGCATTAACAAATTTCATATGTCGAAATATTGCCAGGAAAATTCTCAGGTCACAGTGAAATAAAAATAAATATCAACACCAACAAAATTCCCCCCAAACCCACAAACACGTGAACACCAAATAGCATGAGGCTGAATGATTACTGGGTCAACAAAGAAAAAAAAAAAAGCAATTTAAAATGCCTGGAAATAAAGGAAAACGACAAAAAAAAGCACCTTCCCAAAACTTGTGGGATACCATGAAAGCAGTTCTAAGAGGGGAATTTATATGTCAATGAACATACATCAAGAAAATGGAAGCCGGGCTCGGTGGCTCAGCCTGTAATCCCGCGCCTTTGGGAGGCTGAGGTGAGTGGATTGCCTGAGCCCGCAGGTTCGAGACCCGCCTGGGCAAGCAAGACCTCATCTCTACAATAAATCAAAAAATTAGCCGGGCG